>JAVRRP010000498.1:0-17418 GCA_036872775.1 Oleoguttula sp. CCFEE 5521 | reverse complement strand
CGAGGGGGAGGGAGGGGACGCGAGCCGCTCAACGGAATGCGATGCTGTGAGTGAGATCCTCCGGGTATATGCCATGATGTCCATCTGTGGTAAGGCGACGATGTGGAGTGTGGGGTGCGCTCTCCTGGGGTACTGACGGTCTGGAGCGCCGTCTCGTCGTCATAGCGTTCTTCAGGTAGAAGTGCTCTCCGGCTTGTCAGCCAAGCGTCATCGACGCAATCCACAACATCCTCAACGCAACGAAAGGGGACCCTCCGGTTAATGACCGGATCTGTATCTGCACTCCCTGGTCATGATCCGCATGTCGTTTGATCCTTAGACGTGGGTGACGCGTGGGGTAGATTGCATGTTCTCCAGCTTTTCGGACCGAGCTCCCTGATCTGAAGGACTGCCGTCGGCTCCACGTTGGGGCTGAGGGTCGAGCATGATATTGTGGCTTGCATGCCACGGATCATGGTACATGTGCGTGTGCCATGTGGTCACTGATTGTGGAATTCTGCAGGTCTTGGGGTTACTTGAGACTGCATGGCGTAGGCATGGGTTTAGCAAGACAAGACGTTTTCGTTCGTCCATGCCCTAGTTAACGGGTGTCCTGAGTTGGACATGCCGCGAGCTGTGTGAACGAGACCACAAATCAAGAGTCCATCGTACAGGTGTACTAATTACAGCAAAGGCCAGCTACAGGCTTCGCACCTGGGTATAGCGCGCCCCCAAATGCATAGCAAAATTCGCCCGCGTCATTCATTCCGTCGTAAAGTCATCAAATTCATAGCAACATTAGCGCATTCGCGAGCAAGTCCTTCTCACACATCACGTCGAGCAACGCCATGGCACCCATCTCAATCCTTTGACTCCTTCCTATCCTTCTTCGGCGTCGTGCCCAGCACCGCGTTTCCATTCACCTTCATCTCATCGAGCGCGTCTCTGATCTGTTGACGCTTGGCGCCGACAGCATTGTCCCGCACCTCGATATCGCTCTCGAAGGCAATGGCTGCTTTGCGCTTCTCGCGCCGGACGCCAGTGAAGTTCTGCACCACATCGCCGAAGTGCTGGACAAGCCACGCACCAGCTTCCTCCCATTCATCGATAGTGAGAGACGCCATGAACTTGGTGCGGTAATCGTAGAGTTGTGCACGGTCATTGCCGTTCACAGTCTGTGCAAGGACGGCAGAGAGCTTGTCTGCGAGGCTCGCATCGTCTGGCGCATTGTGTACCACGAAGGCGTCGGCATCCGGCGCCTTGTCGAATGGCTCATCCTTTAGGTCGCCGTACTCCATCTTCGTCAAGTCGTCAATGTGGTGGTCCAGATCAGAGTCCTCGAACTCGTCCGGCTCCTCCTCGCTGGCGTACCCATCGCTGCTGTCTGGGATTGGATGATTCAGTGGGCCTAAGTTGCGCGATGGCTCGTGGAACAGTGGCACCGGTGGGTTATCACGCTTGTCCCTGCCCGATACATGAGTAGCGGCAGTCTGTGGTCGGGAAGTGTTGGCCATCATCTGCTCTCGCGGATGCTGTGAAGCGACTTCCGGTAGTGGGGCGGGTGCAACATTGTTGCGAGTTGACTGCTTCGACGGCTGCTGATCTCGGGCACCCTTTGTGACCGTTTCGACGACGGGCATGCTCTGTGGCTGCGGTTGAGACTGCTCCACAGTTGGCTTGTGGATCGGCAACCTGATGTCCTTATGCACCTCCGCAGCCCTCATCTGAAACGGCGCCACCTCCGTGAGCCCATCAGCGTGGGACTGGAGCATCATTTCGCCACCGTCAGGAGTGTGACTCAAGTGCTGCAGATGTTGCTGTGCATACTGTGTGGTAGACTGTGGTGGGCGGCCACGCTGAGCTCGTACGTTGGGAATTGGAGCACCGTGATCCGTCTTTGCTGGATGCTGGCCCTTCCTCGCCTGCGGTCGATCATGAGAACATGAACTCTACGCCCGCTTACGAACGCAACTCGAGCAGCTGAAAGTGCCGTTCGTGACAGACTTCACCGCCGCAGCCAAAGAAGCAGACTACATCCTCGACGCCATCTTCGGTTTCTCCTTCAGTGGCGAAGTCCGCGAACCCTTCCCCTCTGTCATCGCCACACTCGCTTCTACGAAAATTCCTGTGCTTGCTGTGGATGCGCCGAGTAGTTGGAACATCGAAACTGGACCTCCTAGTGATGGGCCGGGGAAGGCGTACATGCCTACTGCGCTTATCAGTCTGACGGCGCCGAAGCCGCTGGTCAAGTGGTTTCGGGGACGGCATTTTGTGGGTGGGAGGTTCGTGGGACGGGAGGTGGTGGAGAAGTATGGGTTTGATGTTCCGGCTTACAAGGGGAGTGATCAAGTGGTTGAAGTACCACCGGATGACATGAAGCTGTGAGCTGCTGTCGCTTGAACCGGCGTCCAAAGACCTCTTACGCTTTTACGATGGGACCTGACAGAGTGGTCGATTTGTACACCACCCTTGAGAGACAGGGGCGAAGTCGATGCTAGCTGGATTTGCAGCAAGCAGCTTATAGGCGCAAAGGCTTGGCGAATCACTGCCGCAGCTGGGTTGACAGCAGCATTGCCCACATTTAGAACTGCTGGAGAAGCGGAGAGTTGAGAGGGTCAAGGGAAGGCTTACGGAGTCTCAGTATTTGACGCCTGGTGCGCTTTGCAGGGCTTTGTTATGTACATATTATCTACGTCCCCTTCCATGTCATGTCTATACAGCGGCGCCGTTCTTTAGCTAGCTGCGGAGCTAGGCTTCGTACCCATCGCCTCACGCATCTCCCTCTTCATTCTCGTGATCGTTCCAACACCGCCGTACATCATCGCAGTGTACACCTGGCATACTGATGCCCCCGCGTTGAGGATCTGCAGGCACTGCTCGCCAGTCGTGATCCCGCCTGTGGCGAAGATGACTTTCGATGCTTGCTCGGCGGGCTTGATCGCTGGACTTGGCGCTGTCACTACTGCGGACGCGGCTGGTGACCCCGAGGGTGGCGTTGTAGGTGGAGTTGAAAGGTCTGAAGAGGTCGCCGCATCGTTCGCGACCTCGGAAGCCTGCAGCTTTGCTGCAGAGGACGCAAATGGTGTTTCAGGTAGTTTGATGATAGGCTGCTTGCTAGCTGCTTCTGCTTCTGGTGTAAGAGGCTTCAGTCTTGCGGCGTCGCGGGCTGTGCTAGCATCTGCGGCGTTTACAAAGGATTTTGAGGGAGTCGCAGCAGGCTTCTCTGGTGCTTGCTTCACGGGAGTTTGCTGTGCTGCCCTCGAAGGTGCAGACTTCGGCGCATCTTTTGGTGCGCCCTGATCAAGTCTCGCGCGATACCTTCCTACGAGCGCAAGCGTCCGTTGGAACATTTGTGGTCCCGAGTACCCGCCCATCTCAGTGAGTAGCTTCTCCTCGTGTGCGGGCATGATGTAGCCTTTCGGTATTACATCTGGCCGCTTCTTTGTCGTGTTGCCGACGATCACGCCATCTACACCTGATGCCCAGACTGCCTGGCAGATACCTGAGATCTGCTCATCCGAGTCCTCGTCCGGGCTGACTTTCACCATCACTGCTGGTTTCGTTCTCCGGTCGGTGGACTGTGCTGCGTCTACCACTGCAGATAGTATGCTTGTGAGTGGTCCCACAGCCTGCAGATCACGCAGCCCCGGCGTGTTTGGTGACGAAACGTTGACCACCAGTATGTCAGCATACTTCGCCAGCTGATCCACACAATACACGTAATCCCTCGCTATTGCCTCAATGTCGCCGTCAGGCGTGGTCTTGTTCTTCGCCATCTGCACAGCCAGTAGCTTTCCGGGTATCAGACTACCTGGCGGTACTCCGGCCTCCCCATCCAACACCGCTCGCTCCCCGTCCGGCCCGAGACCAAGTCCTAGACTGCGCGCAAATTCCCTCACTCGCTGCCGCAAGTTCTTTGCAACGTGATCTGCTCCCTTGCTGTTCAGCCCGTATCGATTGATTAGCGCATTCTGACTGGGCAGCCGGAACACTCGTGGCTTCGGGTTCCCTTCCTGTGGCAATGGCGTCGCGCCTCCCACCTCGACAATCGCCGGTCCAAGCGCAAAGAGCGGAGCAGGGATCTCGGCGTCTTTGTCGATGCCTGCGCTCGTCCCCAGCGGATTATCAAGTACATGTCCAAATACCTCCACTCTCAGATCGCCTCGCTCAGTGTCATTGTTCCCTCGTTCGCGGGGATGAAGATTGAAGGCGAAGAGTCCTTGTATGTAGGATACGCCCTTGTGATGAGCTTCTTCAGGGTCGTAGTGAAGCAATCGGAGTGAGGGGACTACGAGCCATTGGTGAATGCTTGCGCGGGTGTCTGTGATGTAGAGATAGCCGAAGCCAAGGGTGATGAGGACGCCAGTGCCATAGATGAGGTTCTTGAGGCGTGTTCCTGCAGAGCGCGCGTCTCTCGCTGCAGTGGAGGCCTCTCGACGGATGCCCCAATGCTGCGTGTGCGAAGATATAGGTATCCGGGCATGTCGACATGGTACCCGCGGCCTGTGAGAGGCTTTGAAACCATTGAGGTCGGCAAGCAGGCGTGACAGCCGCTGAGCGCCCGCCATGCTGCGCAACGGCTGAGACAAGTTTGGAATAATATCTCGCACTCGAAGTGAGAGCTTCGAAGTTCGGGCGCCAATGTGCAGGCCGGCGTTGATTGGTAAGGCAGAGCCCGCCGCTAGCGGCTGTCGGCCTTTTTGCAAAGGATATAGTCACGCATCTCCTCGTCTGCCGTCTACCGATCAGCGACACACAAAACGCCCCAGCCCATATCGCTTCGGTCGGGACAGCAGATGCCTGCCTTGCGATATCGATACCACAGCGATCTCATAAGCAGTGCCAACTTGGCTATAGCTTCCATACATCCGCCCGCGTGCGCAGCTTTGTCAGGGAGGCAACCCGGAGAGGCGCAAGCATGCAGTATGTAGGTCGTGAATCATGGCCTAATGACATGTCTTCGCGCCTCTAGGCGCAGCCAACAGCGACACGCACGCATGTTTGTCCGTGACTGCTTGCTGACGAAATCGTAGGATGGTTGGTGCCCTACCACATGAAGGGATGCCGGTCTGAGGCATCGCGACGCAGACCGGCCATGTGCAACATAGCCTCAGTCCCGCTCGCCCTGCATAGCGGCTGGAAAGCTTAATACTACTGTTCATATGAGGTGATCCAGGCATGTTTGCCACGCTGCTATCATGACGAGGGCTTGTCTGAACCTATACGTGTGTTCAATCCCAAGTAGAAGCAAGTTTGTGCCCTTGGGCAGGAGTATCAGCATTGTCGGCGGAGATGAGTACAGTGGTTTATAAGTCAGGTCTTCGACTTGCAGCATTGATACCTAGGTACTGGAGCATGCGGCGCAGCAATTCCCGCGCAGTGCAGCTTTTCTGCGGCAGACGAGGCATACTGCCGCTGTAGGGGCAGTGTCGACTAGGCCACGTGCTAACGCATTTCCTCATGGGAAACAAACCTTACCCACTGTCCGATACTTTCCTATGGATTCCGTTTTTGTAAAGACCTGAAGTTCGTCTAGGTTCTGACTCAACCACGGCACGCGACACGCAACTATCTACGGATCACGTCATCTCTAGGAGGAGACCACAGATCACCGACATGTTCCAAGGATGAGAACCTGTGTTCATCGTGCTGCCGTTGCTTGTCCTCGCTCTATCCTTGATTCTTGTTGCGGTCTCGTGGTGGTGCATCATACCATGTGTGGCTTACATGTGGCTCCGAGTACGAAAGCCTACCCTATGTTACGGCGATCGTCGGAGATATGACTTAGACGGCCAATGTGCCTTACTTAGGGGGCATCGACCTCACTCTGCACGGCCCACTATCTTTCCAGTGCATGGCAAGGCGCAATACTTGACGCTCTTTTGGGCCATTCCGCACTGTTTCCCTCGCTCACGATTTTCCGCATACGGGCCTGGCTGCAGAACTGTACAACGACGCACCGGGCTCCTTCAGCCCATGTCTGCGAGCGGGACCATGAGGAAGGCGCGGGCCATCCTCTCTGGCTGATCGATATACAAGATTGTTGCTTAGTGGAGTACTCGCCGAGTATGCAGTACATAGCTTTGAGCTATGTATGGGGCCAAGTTACAGCAGTGCAGACGACCGTTTCTAATCTTACACGCCTCCGGAAACAACGAGCTCTGTTTGGGCCTCACGCAGAAGTCGCAGTGCCAAGAACGATCAAGGATGCAATGGTCTTAACCGGTCTTCTCGGTCAGCGTTACCATTGGTGCGACCGGCTTTGTATCGTCCAGGACGATCAAGGGTCCAAGCATGGTCAAATCGAACAAATGGCAATGATATATGCCCGATCATATTGTACAATCATTGCGATGGACGGGCTAGACGCCGACACGGGGATTCACGGCATACCTGGTCTGAGTCAACCTGTTCGAGCGACAGAGCATATGAGCGATGTCAGGTTGTCGAAATGTGTGTGGCAAGCTAGAGGCTGGACGTATCAATAAGAGATGTTCCCTGCCAGAGTGATCTGTCTATCGCACACAGGTGTAAGTTGGCAGTGTTCAAGTTAGGCGAACGCCAATTTCCAGCGGATCGGAGCCCAAAACGCGATCTTTAACCCGAGACATGAATCTTCAGGTGGGAGATTTGCTGAAGTTCGGCGGATTTACATGCCCGCAATCGTACGCGGCCGCATATTGCGAACGCCTTGTAAAAGACTATTCACGACGCAGCTTCGGTGAGCATGCGCCAGATGACCGCTATAACGCCTTCCTGGGTATACAGCGCGACATTGAAAGGAGATGTGCGGAGCCTATTTTGCAGGGTATTCCGATTCGCTGGCTATCGCATTATCTGCTGTGGACATCTGCGAACGTTACCACAAGCAGGTGCCGATTAGCGCGTCGCGGTAGCATTGCTCCACCACCAAGTTTGTCCTGGACAGGCTGGCTTACGGACGTAGGATTTCCGCTGTGGAAACGTGAAGGCGATGAACCTGACCTCGGCGTAGTCGAATGGTTCAGTGAAGGAGACGTAACCTCACCAGGAGCATCCACTGCCGCCATTGCACTTACTGACTCTTGGACCAAATACGCCTCATTCGCGCCGGAAGCAGCGATGCCCTCAGTGCACTACAATGATACGTCCAGTGTGCAGATACACAGCTCGTGTCAGGAAGACTCCACGACTACGCAGGTGCTGGTACCTCCATGTCACGAGCGCTTTCTCCTGCTAGGTCGAGTGCTGGTAGCCTGGTTCCGAGTGCTTCAGCGCGATTTGATACCCCCAGGACTCACGGTGCTTGTCACAAAGGGCGACTCTGGCTTCGCTGGTGTACTACACGAAGTAAACGCCGACCCGTGGGAAGGTGAGGTCTATGTCATCGCTCTTTCGGAAGGAGCGCATGCAATTGCCACCGATGGTGGAAGGATCCCGAATGGAGCGATGTACAGTATGCACACACCTACAAGCAAGCGAAGAAGCAAGTACGGGTACTCGGACCGCTTCGATCACGGCCCTCCATTGCATTGGAACGACTACGATTACGAATCGGAAGACTCTGGACTTGGGAAAGAGCTCCACGATTTTCCAGAGTATGTTGTAAAGCCTATGGCTTTTACCCATGCCGACGATGAAGGTTCCCTTACGACTAGCATGTCGAGTCTTATCCTCGATTGGGAGTACTATCCAGGCTCAATCTACGAGTACTACAACGTGATGTGGGTGGAATGGGAGAACCGCATCGCGTACAGGAAGGGCTTATTAGCTAGAATCGCAAAACGCGTCTTCGAGCGAGAGTGTTTGGGCTGGATGGATGTCACCTTAGGGTAGCGATCACGCCCATTGCATTGGATATCCTTCGTGATGCCAATCATACTCTAACTTACTTCCCTCCCTCATCCAAGATCCGCAGATCTCATTCATGCCGTTCCTCGCTTCGCGCCCAAATCTACTCTTCCACAGCCAAATTGTCCCCAGGCTTCAACCCCGCAACCTTCAATTCCTCTCCGGCAGCCCGTCGGTATATATCCCTCACGTCATCTACACCAGAAAGTCAGCAACCATCTCCATCACCCCACCCCTCCCCTCTCAACATAATAGGCAAACTCACCAGTCGTCGTCTCAAAATGACTCGTAGCATCATAACTTCTCGAAATAAACACATCGTCCTTCTCCCCACTCTCAAGCGGCTCGTAAATCGGAATCGGCTTCCCCATGAACTTCTCCTCGATCCGTCCTAGCCTCTCCAACCCCGGCGCCAACTCCAAATGATGGTTCGCTTCCGTCTCCGCGATCGTAGATACGATGGCGATGTAGTAGCCCTTCGGGCACACGTTGTGTGCGGACGAGACCATGGCGATGTAGATGTCGTGTTTGCGGCCGACTTGGGATTGAGGCAGGATTAGTTGGACGGAGTCGGAGTTGTCGGTTTTGTCGATTGGGTGGTTGAGGATGCAGATTGCTTTTAGCAGGTGGCCTGTCACTTTTACTTTGTCGGGGAAGTAACTCGGGTCTGCGAGGATCTTGGAGCACTTTGTGCTGAAGTTCATTCCTGGGCCTGCTTCGCCGCGCTCTTTCATCGTTGCGCGGATGCCGCTTACTTTCCCTGAGGCGGAGTATGTGATTTCGTCAATGTGCGTGTTGAGCATGTAGGTCCCGCCGTAGATTGCGCTCAGCCGGGCGAACCCTTGCGGTAGCTCGCCGAGGCCGTAGAGCGGGTAGATGTAGGGCGATTTGCCGTAGCGGGCCATGCTGTTGACGTACAGGCGGATCCGCTCGACGCACTCTTTCGCCGCGCCGCGTTGGTTGATGTACTCGTCCGTCGTGTATAGCGCCATGCTATGCCCTATGAAGTCCCGCGTTGTGGCTTCCAGGCCGTACTTGTCGTAGACTTGCTTCATGGTTGTTTGGCTGAGGTTCATGCCGTTGTGCGTGCTGGGGTTTGCTTGGTCGAAGTTCCCCACCCACTGGAGGAAGTTCTTGGCTCGTCTCTTCTCGAACAAGCCCATGAGAGGACTTCGCAGTGCCTCGCCTGCATCACTCGGTACCTTCGCCACGGTCGCGCGGGCGCCAGCGCCTTGCTGCACGTAGCTCCCCGCTATTTGCTTGAACTCTAGGTATCGCGTCACGTCCGTGCTGACGAGGATGTTGGTCAATTCGCCATTGCTCATCAGCAGCTTGGGCACCAAGTCTATGTTCCAGTCATTCGCGCGGCCGTACTTTTTCCATGGCTCAGTCCCCGGTGTGAAGTTGTTGTATTGTTTGTAGAGAGTCTCGAGGTTCACTGACGCAGACTCGCCGCCGTAGTGGTCGTTGCGGTCTATGTGGAGGACTTTCTTGCCTTTGACGGAGAAGACGCCGCTGAGGACGCACTCTGTCAGGCCGGTGCCGAGGACGACAATGTCGTATTCGGGGGCGATTTCGTCCATGGTGGCGGTGGGAATGTGTTGGACGTCGAGGGAGAAATGAGAGGAAGCTCCTGCTTAGAGAAAAGGCAAGTAGGGATAGCGTGTATCAGGTTGAAGCAGCTAAGTTATGGCGGTATGATGCAGTTGGTACGTGGGGTGTATCAGCCACTTGTTGGCTGCTATAGATCTGTTCTCATCCCAGCCTAATTCTCCGTTCGACCATACGGACAGGTGACGATTCCAACCACCCCGAGTCGCTCTAGCTATTCCTATCTTCCCTTCAGACCAATATTCCGTCTATTGATCTCAATGTCTTCGTCTCGAAGAGAGGTGAATCAGGTGGGGGGCTTAGTCACCCTTCGTTGACCTGACTCGTGCCCTTCATCGAGAAAGCTCACTGTTGACACTCGATGTTGATCACCTTCGGCGTCGACTGGATATTTGCCCAAGCCGTGACATGTAGGCGACTCACCACTTCGATCAAATCTAGGACCCAACGCTGAACGATGCCTCCTCTGGTGCGGCGGCGACCGCTACTGGAGCGCATCAAAGCAAACCTCGACCTCGGCGACATATGGCTATGGATCTCGGAGGAGCTGAACGACGATACCTACGACGAGCTGCTGAAGGAGTGGGCGACAACAACAGGTATCGCTCTGAACATCGTGTGCGTCATAGCAAGAGGCGCCAGCAGCTCCCGCGTATCAAGAGGCAGTGAGGATGTCTTCGGGAATAGCGAGTCGAGGCGCGGAAGCGGCTGGTTCACGTGGCTGGTGAGTTGACAGCATCACAGTCTAGGGCGCGCCCGTCGCTGACGGTAGGTACAGGCATCATTTCTAGTCTACTCTCTTACTCTCATCTGCTGCGCCAACGCGTTTTGGACGTTCTTTCGCAAGAGACACTACCGACTCTTCGAGCAGCCGGTGGATCTGCCTCCATCGACGCCTTCAGCGCACAGAGTCCGTGTTGATAGTTCTCCTGCTTCATCATCGCCGATTCAGTACTTGCAGACTGTCATCGCGGCAGCACGTGCAGGCGCGCAGGCTTACCCTGATCCTGAACGCGAGGTTTGGGAAGTCAGCATTTGGGATCCGAAGCCATTCAATCTGACAATCTTCACGCTCTTCTCACCCGGTCACCTGCTGGTCTACTTTTCACTCCTCCCGACAGCCGAATTCGATCAGCGGCCCTCTCTCACAGTCTTGATGGCAGTCCTGTTCGGCACCGTCCTGTCCTTCCAGCTCGGCTTCCTGCGCACCTCCTTCAGTCAGCAAGCCAAAGACTCAGTCCTGATCCACGGCGAAGTGATGAATGAGTACGACACCAAGTTCGTGCACCCCTTCCTCAACCGTCCAGTCAGAGACGTCGGGATCCAGACCCGCGAGAGCGCGCTTAGTCCACGGGGTACGAAGACGCGAGAAGTCGACGTCTACACACCGACTACGATTGTCAAGAGAGGCTTCAAGACAAACCCCAACACCAACTACGCCAGCTCTTATGACCCAGATGATCTGGCCAACAAGCCCGAGCCTTGTCGTCAGGAAGCAGTGCGCACTACGAGCACCTCTTCCATCTTCAAATCCCCAGCCCCAGCAGCGTACGTGAACGGCTACACGCAGTCTCCAGCTGCTGCTACAAGCGGGAGAGACTACTCCTCGCCCATTAAGCCCCACCACGAGAGGTTGCGAGAGCGCAGTCCGGTCAAGGGCGATGGAGGAAGTTTCGGAGTGTATAGCCATGCTGCTAGCCCGTTGAGGAAGGCCACTAGTACTTCGCAGATTAGAGCGGAGAGGGCTGGGAGTCCGTTGAAGCGAGCGAGTGGGATTGGAGGCGTGAATGGAGCGAGTGAGGAGAGGAGGAGGGTCACTGGACGGTATTGAGGTGGGGACGGAGGCTGTATGAGTAGACAGTGTACGATGCTGATGGTGTGTGTTCGACAAACTTCGAATGTCTGGGTCTGTCGGACGCGAGTCCACACCTTGCGTACTGTTCGCGCAAGTGTCGCACTCATTTCGCTCTCAGGCTCCTCCGGGCATCTTGAGGAGGCCTACCACGCCAGTTTACTAGCGCGAACTGCAGCTTGACGAATCACAGCACTCCCGAGCTTTGCGGCTCACACCTCACGCTTCGACATTTACTTCAATGCTGCACAATCACCCAATCATTCCGCAGTCAACATGGCGTCCAAACACTGCAAGCACCGCAGTGTCTTCACTTCCCTCCTCCAGAGCACACCTCACCGCACCACCGCTCTTCCACCACCCTTCCTCCTTCCTGCCTTCGCCCAAAGCACCCCCTTCTCCACAACCCCCCCGGTATCCTCCAAGCCAACGAAGAAATGGAACAACTCAACCCGCGGCATGTCAGCAATAAAACGCTCCGGCCTGAACAAACGCATCAAACTCTCCGTCGACCTCGCCAAGCTGCCCCGCCCAGTCCTGGACCCCTCCCTCCGATCAGCAGTCGAAGTCGACCCCAACCACGGCCTCTACGGCTTCTTTAATACTACAAGAGATGCGTTAATGACGCCCGAACAACTCCACGCCCACGGCCGCGGCTGGACGGTCCAAGAACTGCGAGTCAAAAGTTGGGACGACTTGTGGCGCCTCTGGTGGGTTTCGGCACTCGAAGTCAACAGGATTAAAACTTACGAGCAAGAGCGGGAACGGGTGAAAGCGGGCTACGGCGCTTATGAAGCTGAGGGACGGTTGAAGGAGGTTAGGTTGACGCAGAAGGCTGTTAGGCATGTGTTGACGGAGAGGTGGTATGCTTGGGAGGCTGCTAGGGTTGCTGCCGTGGAGGATCCGGAGGTGGATTTGTTCCCGCCGAATGGGGGGAAGGGGTTTGTGTCGGGACGGGGTGTGGAGGTGAGTTGAGTGGTGATGGGGGGCGGGAAGGTTGTGCAGTGAGCTGACTTTTTGATAGGAGGAAGTGAAGGTCGAGAAGTTGCCGTTTCAGGAAGCGTTAGGGTCGTATCAGCCTGGTGCTGGGAGTGGGCAGCAGCCGAGTGCTCCCTAAGGGCGTAAGGGATTGGATTGGACGATGACGGAAAACTCTACTTGGGCCGCTACAATCTCTCGATCAAAGCTGTATGGTTCTCGGCGCTTTTGAGCGATCGAACCCTTTCACACCTTGGGAAGTCACTCTGGTTTCCGGGATCGCCTTGCTCGAAGTACGGTCTCCACTAGTAGTCGTCGATCGCACCGCGTAGCTATGGACCGCTCGACTGCCAACATCTCAAGGCGCTCGAGTCCACGCCGACTAGGCTTCCGGTTTCAGGGCGCCATTTGCAGAGGCGCGACCACGGGGTGTCAGCCGGTTGAGGTTTCTGTTGAAGGGCCATACCTAACGACTGACGCAAGCATGCATACATACATATGGCCAGACAGATTCACCAACGCCGGTAGCGGGCGGAAAATCTACCTTCTGGAAACCCCAGGGTACCACGCATGCAATGACGGCGAAATTGAAAAAAAGTCCTGGCTGCCCTACTCGTCTGCGAATTACTCCTATCAGAGTTTTGCAAGTTCTAATACCTAGCGTACCAATACAACTTATCTGAGACCCCCAATTCCTCTATTCGCAAAACTTCACTAACACCCTACACCCATGATATCCTAGCTAGTCTCCTTTCGCAAGATCGCCGCCTCCGCAATATCCACCGCCGCCGCAGACATCAGAGAGGCGTAATCGGCTCCATACCTATAGGGCACAGTCGTCCCATTCTCGTACCGACATTCCGGCTTGCGTGGCGGACTGACACAGGGATGACCTTTAGTACAATAGGTGTACAAGGTGGTATCGATAGGGCATCCCGAGCTTCATGCAGGGGTGGGCAGGCGTTCGCGAGGGTCGATGTGCTGATCTGCAGTGCTGGGCGCCGAAGTCGAGGAGTCTCGAACTATAGCCTGGGCCGGCTTGGCCAAGTCAAGCGATCCCGCGGACGTTCCCACGATGTTGCCGTTCTCGTAGACACACCTAGGCAGGCCCATGGAGCTGGGACATCGACGACATCTCGTGTTCACCATCGTGAACGTAGCACCAGGCGGGCAGCGCGGATCCTTCGAAATGTCCGGCACTGTCTCGCGGGGGACGATGTGCTGCTCCACGGCCGCGGCCGCCGCACAGGCAGAGACTGGATCAGCGCTCTGGACTGGCTGGAAGTTGACGTGCTTCGGATTGGGGAGGTGTACGGACGTCCCGTTCGGGTAAAGACAGGTACCCTTAGCATCGTCTATGCAGTTTGACTTGGTCTTGCAGTGCGGCTTTAGCTTGATGAACTTCGCGCCAGGTGGGCATTTCGAAGGCCTACTGCGGGGCGATAGGATATCACGCCGGGAGATGTGCTCGTCCGCCACGAGTTCGGGCTCGAAATGGAGGAGCTTGTCACCATGACCCGGCACCGACTCGGCATCCTCGGATCTCCCCTCCATCGGGACGCTGTCGATTGTTTCCCCACGCCGGAAGATGCTTGCGACACTCCGGGCAAGACGTCGCCAACCGTGCCTCGCTGGCTTCCAAGGTTTCGGTCCCTTCCATGGGCACTTGTTGCCAGGGCTTCCATCATCGGGAATCCATTTTGGTTTCGTCAAGCCGAATCTGCCGAACACGTTGTCCTCTTCGCAGAGCTTCATGGGGTAGCCGCCGGTGGGCGGTGTGAGGCTGGCGGACGTCTTGGATGCACAGGAAGTCGTTGTAGAGGGTTCCAGGGTTGTGAGGATTGTTTTGACGGTATTGGATGGCGAGGAAGGCACTGGTATGGTGGTCATTGTGACTATCACTGTGCCGGGAGCGGTGGTTATGTGCGTTGGTAGGGAGGTCATGGTGACTATTGCTGTGCTGCCTGAGCATAATGTGCTTGATGAAGTGGTGGTGTCGACAATTGTCTTCACGACTTTGGACGTTTTGGTCGACGTTGTAATTGACGGACAAGGCGTGGTGGCTTTCGGCTCGACGGTGCTGAGGATTGTCTTCACTACCTTCGAAGCAATGGACGATGCGATTGACGTGTTCGAGGGACTAGGAGTGGTTTCCTTCAAGGCCGTAATGAATGTCGTCAGGGTGACAAAGGACCTGGGCGATCCGGTGGCTGTCTTGTCGGACGTGCTCGCCATCGCGTCCATGGTCTGAACCACCACAGCTGGGTTTCCCGAGCACTCGGGTCCCTTGCACTGATCCCCTCCCTGCTGCACGATCACGTTCACGTTGGCTGTGCTGTCGCCGTCGCCGACAGCAGCGACATCGCGCTTCTCCTCGCCGCCAAGGAGATAGCCCGGGCCGCCTTTGAAAGGGTCGGAGTCAAAGTCGAAGTCTGGAGGCAGCGTTCCCGGGATTCTCTTGAGTACTTGCTTTGCTTCACCAGTAGCAGGGTCCTCGGGCGCAGCGCTGCGCTTCTCCTTGCCACCGAGGAGATCGCCAGGGCTGCCCTTGAAGGGCAGAGAGTCGAAGTCGAAGTCAGGTGTAAGGGGTGGGATTCTCCTGGACAGCTGCTTTGCTTCGCTGGTATGTTCAATGGCGGGCGCGACGTCGCGCTTCTTTGCGCCTACGACTGAGCCATCGTGGTGGATTGGCCACTTCATCTCGGCCTTCGTGGGCCGTCTGTCGTTTCTCCCGCCGCCGGGCCATCTCTTCGGCAGAGCGTTGGCGGCGGTGCCCCAGAAGCGGTCGATGAAGCTGCGCTTAGCTGGATGGACCTCGATAGCACCATGGCGATCATGTCCGAGGTGCTTGTCCCGGATGTCGCTGTGAGCGCTGACGAGGGTGGTGTTGGAGGAGATGTTGTAGTGAAGATCTAGTTCAAATCTGTCCGAGGAGCTGGTTGCTTTGGGGACTACCCGACCGGCGACGGGGGCTGAGTGTAGGGCGCCGCATATTTCGAGGAACAGGCACAGCTTGAGTGGAGCGTGCATGCTGGGCGGTGAGAATGAGCCGAGAGACCTCAAACTGCGCCGCAGAGAAGTAGGTGTGCGATGAAGCCCTAGAGGACGAGGGGGAGGAGGTCTTTGACTTATCGAAACTAGGAGAAATCTGCCAGGTCCACCGCGGTGTAGCTTCTGGCGTTCCCGTCTGGCCCAGTGCGTCGGAACCAGTCATATTCTGCCCTATGGTCAGCATCGTTGAGTTATCGCTGGAGTCAGCAGCATTCGAGAGGGGAGATGTGAATCGAATATGAAGAGACTTGGCTGCTGACAAGAGATCTGCCGTATTTACACCGCAGCTACCAAATTCAATCCGATGCTGCTGAGCTGCCCTCGACGAGTGCCTCAAACGCGAGCTGAGAGACGGACGCGGTCGGGCAAGAATTCACTCAGCACGGCATTTCAATCTCACGCGACCCAAAACTTACAATCCATCTCCTTGCACCCAACCCCCCGGCTTTCCAGTACACAGTCTACGGTCCTCCACCACCACCACCAGACGATCCGTCTCCACCACTGGCGCTGTACGCAGACCCCTCGCCCCCACCACTCGACGAGCCCTCCCCACCACCGCTGGACGAGCCCTCCCCACCAAACCCACCAAAACTCGTACCACCGAACCCCATCATCCCATCCCCACCGCTCGACATACCCTTCCCACCTATAGCCTCCGAGGCCTTCCCGCCAGTACCCGCCCCACTATCCCCCATTCTCCCCTCACCTGATTCCTTCCCATCTTTGCCATCTTTTCCTCGTCTGCCAGCCTCGCCTCCAGAACCACGCCCTGGAACACCCTCGCCTTCGCCTTCGGCGGCCGCCTCTGCAGCCTGGTTACCCGCTTTGGCACCCTCCACCCGAGTGTCGAGCATATCCTTTAAAGGGTGCGCCTCCGCGTCTGTCTCTGCGTTTGGTTTGGCTGGTTTGGTCACTGGGTCTGCGGGTTTGGACTCGGGCTTATGGTCGTGCTTTCCGGGCGCATGGAAGCCATTGTCTGCGAGGTCGTGGAGCAAGGACATCATGCCGGGTTTGGAATCCGAGGACTCGGGTTTCGACTCGGGCTTGGGTTGTTGCACTAAGGGATGGTCGATGTTGAGGTTCGCGTTGGACGAAGAGAAGGAGTCGGGCTTTGCTGCTGGTGGCGGGCCCATGAAATCATGGGAACCACCTGGCACTATGGCACCGGGGGGTAATCCGTTGTCGGCTGGCTTCCCAGCATCACTTGGCCTCCCGGCATCAACTGGTTTCCCGACCTCACCTAGCTTCCCGGCATCACCTGGCTTCCCAACCTCACCTGGTTTCCCGACCTCACCTGGCTTCCCCCCCTCCCCCAGCTTCCCAACAATCCCCTGCCACATAACCGGCCGCGAAGCCTCCATCCCATCCTCATAATACCACTTCCCATTCCTCCCCTGCGTGACAGGCTTCGCCTTAGCGTCATTCATAACCCACACAGGCTTGGGATTCTTCGTCGGATGCCAGTCGGCTTTCTGCCAGCCCTCGGGTAGCAGGAAGGCACGGCCGGAGTCGACTACGATGCCGTGCATGCCGTCGGGGGCGTAGACTGGGGGTGCCGCGCCGAGGAAAGTCGGGTTTGGGGGGCTGCCGCGGGGGAGGAGGGGGGTGGGAAGAAGAGGCACGGTCGTGGCGTTGATGGCTTCGGGGCGGGAGAGCCCGGGGTGGTTGACGCGGAGATTGCGGGCGGCCTCGATGTCGGACGAGCTGATGGGTGCGGATGGCCCGATGTTGGGTGGCATGAAAGCAATGCCATGTTGGGGGCTCGGTCGAGGGACTGCGCGGGCAGCGACGGAAGTCGAGTGCAGAGCGGTGTAGAGCCCGAGGGCTATGTAGAGCTTGCTCGAGTAGAGCATCGTTGCGAGTAGTCGTTGGAAGTCGTGTGAGCTTGTAGGCAGTGTAGTAGTAGTGGTGTGTACTGTTCGGGCTTTTCGGGGAGATATTGGAGAGCAGTGTGGTGGGGAGCGAAGGGTTCGAAGATCGAGAGGGCATGAGTCGTTGATATAGACTTGACCGGAGCAGGCGATCTCACGTAGGACGTGACGTGAGGTAAATAAGGTTTCTGACCTGGTCACGGGGGCGCACTACTCGCATCGCTGCGAGGAAGGATGGCAGCA
>JAVRRP010000497.1:0-17429 GCA_036872775.1 Oleoguttula sp. CCFEE 5521 | reverse complement strand
GTAGCATTGCGCGCTATGCGCGATCACAGTATGTTTGTGGTGCATCTCATCCCAGCTAATGTCGTGTCCGTAACACATGAATGTGCTCACATATACCATTGAACCGCCATCGCTGCCACCATATATGTGTTGTTGACGAATCGTGGTCGTGAACTCGTGTTGAGTCGCTATGGGAGGGGTCGTATGTTGAACTGATTGCGCCCGATAGCACGATAGTGTCAGTGTAGGAGCCAACAATTCGCTTGCAAAGGTCTGGAGATCATGGCTCAATCAAAGCTACACCCGCTGTGCGCTCAGTCTCAACTCTACTTCACTCAAAGGGAGGCCATGTGCTTTCCTCCCCTCTCCTAAGCATTTCTTCGTTACTTCGCCATTCCAAGCAGCATCCAGCACACTCAACGCTTGATTGAGCATGATGCAGACACAGGTGAGTCTCTGATCGTGGGCAGACAACACGAGATCTCTGACAGCTCGATCTAGAGCGTGCAAGCCGCAGAGGACCCCCTCAACTCCATCAAGACGATCACTGAGACTGCTGATGAAGCCTGTCATTCCTTCAAGGATCTGATCTCGAAGGTCCGCAACAGACAAAATAGTGCAGAGGTCAGCTGGAACATTCTCTCCGCCAATTTGTCGAACGATGAGGTCTGGAAGGACTCTAATGCGTACGATCATCACTTCGACGACAAGTATGTTGAATGGTGCTCGCCTAACGAAGAGCAGTCCGGCACCTTCCAGCGCGTCGCCTTTTTCAAGATACGGGCCCTCTTGAAGCCGCCTCACGCAACTTCGCCACTTGATCTTTACGCGCAAATTGGCCCAGTCTATCTATCCTTGTCGCAAGTCGTTATGGATCCGACCCTTCGCTGGTTGTTGGTCGACTTTCTTGGCCTGAATGCAGATTTCCTTGAGAAACTGGCAGGAACTCAGCCGTCATGTTGGCTTCAAGAGAAGTTCCGAGCGGAAGATTTCGACATGGACACTTTAGCTGGTAGGCGGTATGTAGATGTGCGTGAAACAGCTGCACTGTTGTCTCAGGCAGCAAACGGGGCCTCGTCTCGGACGACAGGTGAGGTGTTGTCTCGGGCGACGGACGAGGTATTGTCTCGGGCGGGGATGGAATCCTCGTGGACGTGGCTGCCGAAACCTATATTGGCGATGTGGGAGTGGATCAGACCGGGTGCTCTTCTGCGAGCGAGCCGGAATCCCAAGGCCTTCTTCGGGCCTGACGTGGCATAGTAGAACCCGATGAACACGTCGCAGCGAAATTTGAGCTGATTTCGTTATCCTCGTCGTCGTTTTCATCTGTGGTCTTCACATGGTCCAAGATAACGTTTTTGGCGTACTCAGTCTTGCTCGTGCGAGCGTGCGTAGAGTCGGAGACGCCCCTAGTCCCTGCGCCACGGTAGCTCGCATACATTTCCTCAACCATATCTCGTACTCTTCCCGTTGGCGCTGCGGCAGCCGGGCGGGGCATGCTGGTATTGGAAACAATAGACCTTGGCTGGACAGCAGGTATTTATTCGTAGAAGTGTGTCCCTCCGGCGTGGAACTTGATTCGCATCTGCCCATTGCTGAAGGCAGCCATTCCGACACGAATTTATCGGTGCACATTGGAACGACTTCAGCATGAGTTCCTACCATTCGCAGTTCCCTGCGAGCTCATCGGCATATCAGACTGTTCACCAATATCAGTACGACAGTCCATACCAACAAGCAACTCCTCACCATCATACGACCCGATACCAACACCCGAGCCAACACCAGTATCCGAGCCAGTATCCGCATCCGCAGGTGAATACATACGCAAACTTCGGCCTGAGTTCGAGCATGCGAGCCCCCGCTGCTGCGCCCGCGGGCTCCTCTGTTCGTGCTGCACTGATGAATGCGCAAGAGAACACGGTTATACCACAGCATGTCAACGACTCGGACCTCGGTTCCTCATACCAACATGGCAACTATTTCATGGCAAAGACGTCCCAAAGTACTTCAAGCGGCAGCAGCGCAGATACAGTGTTCGACGACTCCGAAAGTAGTCCGAGCGACGGTAGCGCAGACGCAATCCTCGACAACTTCGACCAGTCGAGCCTGGCGGCTACCGGAGATGCATTGCCTGCGCATGTAGATCGAAAGATGGGCAACCAAGGCAAACCGCCCAAGAGCTTCCCTGGGTTTGGTGTACCTCGGGCAACCGCCGACTGGATCGAGCTTGACAAGATGTGGGACATCAGTCTTTCACAGACCTCCGCGCGAACATTACTCAAGGTGTTAGCTGCTTTCGGGCCAGAGATTCGCCAGATTGATGAAGCCTGCGCAAAGATAGGACGATTGCGGGGAACACATGATGCGCCTACTACTCCGAAGACATCGATCGACAAAGCAGGAGCGGAGGTGTCAGAGACTGCGCCGCTTGGGCTGGGATTGGTGGTTGCTGAAGTATTGCGCACACTTACCTCCATTTGCGATGAAGCGGATTCTGTACTACGCGAGATATTTAAGGGAACTGAGTAAGAGTGTGAGCAAAGTCGGGTAGGTGCGCCCTGCTGAACCGTCAATTGATTTGCAATGCTGACTCGGAGTACCATGATAGATCTTGATGAATGTACTGTGGTCGGGGGTAACACCTGTGGATGCCTTTCTGGGTAGAAGGTCTTCTCAAGTCTCATAATGGGATTGCTCGGCTTGTGTCACGGATCATAATCGGTCAGTCGGCGAATGTAATATCTGAACGGCGGCGGCGCCGAGCGGTAGTACGTAGACCTGATTTGAACATCTGTAACAGCTGCCGTCGGTTTGCGTGAACTCACATCAGCCATGCGAGGGTAGCTCCTGCGCGGGAAGGCGGATTCACGCGAAAGGATAGGCCGTGTGGCCATCCTTCCCTCGCGGACGAAATCTACCCTCATTCATACCACGTCAATTCCCTTCCGACACCGCTGCATTCCTGACAGTGGCTGTCGCTCGTCGCAAACATACATCCCGATTCAGGACGGAAGAGGGGGGTCATTCTTGATGTGCGGGCGGCGCCGCTGTCGCAGTGCGAGTTCGCGCAGCTGGGATCGCGACAGTTGAGATCCCAATGTTGAGGCGGTGGGAGTCGGAACCTTGGTTGCCGGGCGTCTGCGAATGTCCAGGGCACATCTTCCGGAATGCAGGTTTGCATGTGTGATGGAAATAGCTGTTGAGCTCCAGTCATACGTCCTGAAACGTGAACCACCCGCCGTTGCACGGACGTTAGCCTTTGACGACCGTGCTTTGTCATGTAGAAAAGGCGGGATGAGGTGCACAGTGCCGAGGGTAGTGCACGATGGGTGACCTCGATGGGAACTCTACCTTAGAGTGGTCAGCTTTGATTCATCAAGATATACTCCGACACAATCCAGCGTCTGATTCCGATGGTCTTCAAGCATGTGTGAGCCAGCACTGCGACCGCATATTGCGCACGTCTGCCAAGTCAGGCGATATCGCTTATGCATTGCTGCACGCTGTGAACGCGCATGGAATTACCCCACAGTTCGCATGTTGGAGTGAAGTAGAGGAACTCGCACAAGTGCCAGTGCAAGCCCAGATCAGAAGCCACAAACATCGTTATCTTGCTGGAGTGACAGCTTCCTGGTCTCTCGACAAGGTTGCCTACTACGAATGGGAAAACCAACCAGAGAACTTCTTGATGGCACTTGCGAGACTTGCCAAGAGATATCCGTGGCCACAGGCAGTAGGAAGGCTCAACAATGTGATGCTGATCAGGCAGGATGCATTTCTCCATGGAGCTCCGGGGAAAAGTAGGATCGGCGATCGAAGGGGTGGACGCAATCTACGAAACGGTGCATCATGTCCTTTGTTACCCGTTGACTTGGGAGCCGCGCTGATTGTCCCGTATGATCACGAGACTTACTCTAGGAAGGTGGACCGCTGGATTCAACAGGACTACACATCAATACCAGGGGTGTGTAATGCTGAGCAGATGCGGCTGCTCAGCATCACGTTCGATTGTTATGGCATGTTAGTCCCAAGTGAGGCTTCACTGCAAGATCCACTGACTCCGCCTTTGACGCAACGACGCTCGAGATCGAGCACTCCCCGGTCAAGATCGCGACGGTCGCTGTCTGGGAAGTCTACGCCCTTGCGGCGGCAGGATGGAAGACGTGGGCCGGCAAGTGGCTTGCGCCATGGGCGCGAATCTTCCACAGACGCTGCACGGGATCTGCAGTCATCGCGTGAGTCGTCTTTGTTCGTCGCCGGTAACGACCCTTCTGTGCGATTAAGACCGAACGAAGAGGGGTATGGCATTCACACACCGGAAAAGGACGACAGAATCGAAGAGATATCTACTGGACAGGACGAAGTTCCTTCGACGAGTGTATGTGATGCTCCAGACTCGCCAGATTATGGGACCGATGACTCAAGCTTGCATGAGCGAGATGTCCATGGTCACAGTGCATCGAATGTTGCCCCCCAGAACAGGCCAGGGTACCCACACGCGCATCTCAGCGACACCGAGCGTGGAAGTTCATATGCACCCGAAGAACCAACACTTTTCAACGATGCATTCTATGGTTCAAGCCCTGAAGTCGACGACAGTTTCGCTCAGACGGCCTCACCAAGTCAGCCAGCAAGCGACTCGGATTCAGACTATGCAATTTCGCCCCTTCCGCAAAATCGGACTAGAGTGCAGAATATTGCGCCCAGACCTCTCCCCACTATGGCGGTACTGAACTCTGGATCACCGGAGAATCCTGGGCCGCAGTCTGACCCTTCACAAGCTCAACTTCACGCAGTTGCAGAACAACGCGAGGACCGCCAGAGGAAGGTGCCGCAGCCAGTGGACGTGATGAGCGGTCCCGCATCCGATGCAAGTCAAGGCTTGGGGTTCTGTGTCGAGTGCCGAGAACGCGGTATGGACTTCACTCCGCCGAAGTCTGGTGCACTTCAGGATGCCGACGAACTTCATCGCGCTGTGCATGAAGCCCAACAGCTGGCCAGGTTGCGACTCGAGAAGAACGCAAATGATGTGATCAGTGCATGGGTACGGCACATAACATTCGCGACGCCGGGGCTCGACTACTTTTTGTGGTCTATCAACGAGATGAAGGCGCAGTATAAGCCACAGGGTACAGGCATCCTCGCAAAGCCTGTCTTGCTTAAAGCCGCGTTCCTGGACGCCGGCTTGTTGTCCTTCGAAAGGTTCGCGCTGCATCAACGCCGCTACCGCCCTGACTTAGTCTGCCCCCTGCTCGATCGTCTGCAACAGGCCGGGTTTCATGACGGTACTGCTGAATACCTGAGCCTGTCTGACGTGATCGTCAGCTTTCCCAACGTTGGTGCGGCAGATGAACCACCGCTAACGCGCATGGTCCGGCATTCCAGGCTGAAGGACGTATCGTATTCACGGCAACGTTCGCAATGGTCACCTGATGATCCATTCGAAGATTACAACAGACTCAGTAACATTGGTTCATTCACTGGGACTAAAGCCGACATCTATGGCGGTTCCTGGATGCGCAATCTGCTGGGCCGTCAGCTTTACTTCGTCGTTCCTTCGCATCCGGATGTCTGGGAAAAGTACATCGATCATCCGCAGGGCTGGAGTCCTGCTGGTAATAGTCGGGCAATCTTACTGGAGCCAGACGACGTTCTCATCTTACCTCCAGGACTTCGAATGATTCATGCAGCGTTTGCATTGGAACCTTCACTGGTGCAAGGAGGATTGTTATGGGACGAGCACAACATGCGACCGATACTGGAGTCGATCAAGTCGTTCACTTCATCGCAGCAGTCGTTGCAGAAAGATGTTGCGCATAGTGTAATTTGGCATCTACGAATGTTGGAGGCGACGATGGAGAATATGAACACTCCAGATCACATCCTCCAGCCACGGTCCGAGCTTCGTGGACAGCTTCGCGAGTTAGTCTCCCTATTGACGAGCAAAGTTGGTCATCAGGACTCCGACATGCACGGCGTGGCATGAAGGCTGACTCCGAGTTCGGCACGGGTGGATCACACGAGCGTAGGCTACAATATTGATCTACAGGCTTCAGTCATGATCATGCGCGCGCTCTTGACCCGATCGTCCTTGTACAGCGCCCTTTACCTTTCGGCCTTCGCGTTCGATTCTCGCTATCGTGGACGGGGCTCATCGCCTTGCGGGGTAGGTCTTGGTATCATAGAGACACAGCTCTTGTAGCGTATTCGGGTCTTCTGCTAGGCAGGGCAGAGCTCGTCGCAGCGACGATCTCCAAAATTCGCCAATGTTGGGAGAGGGAAGACACGTACCGAATACTACACGTCAGCCGTGAGCAGGTGGGCTGATCGCACTTTGCTTTGACGTGGTAGGAGGCATCTGTGCGTCTACTTACGGGCCCATGACAGAGCACCATGGAAAGTAGAGTAGTACAGTACTGTACAAAACGTATGGAAGTGCAGTACAGGGCGCGGAATCGGTGTTGATAGTTTGACAGGGCTCTCAGTCAACGTGACCTCCCTCAGACGGAATCCTGCTGTCCTCAATGCCGATGTCATCGTCCCATCGCACGAACAGCTTATACATCCACACGCCCAGCTTCTGCAATGCTACTGTCTTCGATGAATTCTTCTCATACTTCTGATAAGGTCGTGATCCTGGATTCTGAGTGGACGCGAGTTTCAGTGGTCTTCCGTATTATCATGCCAGTACTGTCGTCGCTTGCGATGCTCTTTTGCTCTGCCGGCAGTCCCCTTGATGTGTTGATTGACCACTTGTGCGTAGGCTCGTCGGTGAATACCTGCAGAGAGTCATTTTGTTAGCAGGTCACTTGGTAGGGCACTGGCCGCTGACCGACTTACACTGAAGTTCGACCGTCGAGTATTGCGGTGCCGAATTGCGCTTAGCTCATGGTTACTAGCTGTTTTGATCGAATCCTGTCGAGACTGCGCTTCCACTGTATCTGGATTCAAGGCTCCAAACCCAGTATTCAGTCCTTGGGCGAATGCTAGTAAGCATGGGATCGTTGCCGTTACTAGGCTATAGGCAAGTTCCGCTTGTGTGAACACTATGCTTCCAATGCTGTCGAAGGTTGGATCGGATGAGAATTCTACCTCGTGAAGGCTCCTTAGGCGGGACACCGCAGGTATGATCACACTAGAACACCTTATGTATCAGCTGGCGCCTCACTTCTCGGACAAGCCGCTTGATCTTACAGTAATCGGATAGCAAATGGCGTAAGGGCTCTGGTTTTGCGTTTCCAACCCAATTGTAGGGGCACAATCATCCACAACATCAACAGGAATGTGAAGAGCTCGGCGAGCACGGCTAAGCCCTCGACTGAGACCCAGCGTGCATAATGACTCTGCTTCGGTTAGAAGAGGTTCGAGTGTGGTAGTAAAGCTGTGTCACACTCACCTGGACGTCGCAAAGCCGAGTAGATTGGGCCCATGGCTGCGCGCCTTGACAGCCAACAGCTATCATTGGCAAACTTGCAACAAACGCAACGCAAGCATAGTATATGTTGCACACGGCCGCTCGATCAAGCGACTCTCCAGCGCCGAGTCTTCTCGCCATGTACGACATAGAGAGCTTCGACAGGAAGAGCGCGGATATGTAAAGCAAATCGCTAACATACAGGATCTTTCATAGTCAGTGATGGCATATATATGAGTCTGGGTTGATGGCATACCTTCGCAACCCGCAGGATGCTCCCATTCCCCAGAAGATGCTTTGACCTGCCGAGGCCTTGATCTACTGCGACGAGTACAAGTACGGATTGGGCAAAGCTTAAGAACTTGAAGAATCACAGAAGTCAGTCGAGTTCCAGCTTGCAGTCAGTGGAAGACTTGCAGTGCCTGCGAATAGGACGATGTCGTCTGTCTTGACTCCGATACGTAGACAGTTCCAGAGCCGTACACCTGCGAACAGTAGTGTAAAGACAAGAGCACAGCCAGTGGCTATGCTAGCAAGTCCACTATGATCGTCCTGAGTGATTGGGTGCAAGGCCGGCATGTACCCGGAAGGCAAGTCAATCGACATGTTCATAGTCAGCGTCCTGATGGCAGCGTTATGGCGAGGCTACGAGACTTGTCAGGCGATAGACAGTGACACGTTCGGAGCGACTTTGTTATGTACAAGCGACGCATCCACCTAGTACTATGAATGACCTGGGCAAGCGTTGAGACGACCCGGGAGAACTTGCAACCCGAGATCGCGCATCGACAATGTCTTACCCTTCTCATCTCTGAGATATGAGATACGTAAGTGTGCGGCGTAATGGTGCAGTTGACAACATGAACCGGATTGAGCATCAGTGCTAGCTTGGCTCTGAGCGTAGCGAAGGCGCCCCGTATCGGTTGTGAACTCGATCCCGATTAACCGAACCACTAAACAAGCCCCGCTGCAGGATAGAGGCCAAAGCCATGTTATGAACTGGTATCACAATGGTCAAGGAAGTATATTGCGGCGTACGAGTATCACAGTTGGATGCCGAGAATTAGCCGACACAGTGTCTCCAGGGTCTGCCCGGAACAGTGTGCCGCAATATATCGTGCCTTATCTTATTGCCGCTGGCCTGCATATTTGCAGGGGGAGAACGGAATGAAAACAGGCCCCCATGGGATGTGCATGAACCTAGAGCATCCAGAAACTGTAGGACGGGGAACGAAGGCTAGCGAGGGAGCCCATTATCTGATATGGCTTTGCCGAGCTCATCAACCTTGCCGAGAGAGGTGTCAAGACGATTGAATCGACAATGCATGGTTGAGTGCACTTTGATCACGTGAGCTCGCGCGGAAACTCCTGGACCTTGCAGCGGCGCAGCACGCCATGGACTCGCAATTTCGCTGCCACCTGCTGCTTAGACAGGCTGTGGTAACTTGAGCAAACAGCCGTCTCCAGAGTCGCCGCGACTCGATAGAGATAATCTTGCATCTCTCATAGTAATGCGTCTGCGCTACTGCGTGTCCGGTCTAGAGTGTTCCTCGCAACTGCTGCATTAATTAAGTGGCTCTAGGAAGAGGCTAAGCTTGTATGCATCGGCGAAGCGAGTAATTTTGCCTTCACTGAGCTTTGATAACTTCGTGCCGACGCCTTCGTACGTCGTACGGTAGACTTTCCTTATCTGCCTTCGTATTCTACTCAAGCCTCTCCAGCTCTTATGATCCTATCTACAGAGAACATCAACCTCCGCCTAGCATGACGACCCTCCAACAAGAGCTTGTTTCTTCCAATCGCGCCGCAATGGAGCAGATCAAGGTTGACGATTCCCATATCGCACCGAAGTATCAAGGCACAGAAGCAGACAAGAGACATATGAACGTATTAGGTCGATACCAAGAAACGCGCAGGATGTTCACGTTCATTTCCATGCTAGGCTTTGGGTCCACGCTGATGTGAGTCTCCAGCGCAGAACTTCGCGACTCTACAACAGTCCAGTAGTTGCAAATGCTGATCACGACTTGTAGTGTTACATGGGGAACGTTGTTGACGGTGAGCACACCGAAGACGTTACTTCTCTGCGGCCGGATATATCGACTAATCTTCGGTCACGTTAGAACAGCTTCGCTATCATCACAAATGGCGGCACAGCTGGCCTGTTTTGGGGCTTCCTGATTGTCTTCAGTGGCTTTCTCTTCGTCTACGCGAGCATCGCCGAGCTCTCGTCAATGGTCTGCTCCGCCTACGGAACCCTCATGAATGAGACATATTGAGCGTACTGACGTTGCTCAGGCTGCTACATCGGGCGGACAATATCACTGGGTGTGTCGCTAAACCTTCGATGGTCTACTGTACGACGAAGCTGACTCGCCGACAGGTGTCCGAATTTGCTCCTCCCCAAGTGCAGAAATACCTCAGCTTCCTTACGGGCTGGCTTGCGATCGCTGGCTGGCAAGGCGGCATCACCGGAATTGGCATGCTTGTCGCAACAGTCATACAGGGGCTTATCATCCTCAATTATCCTGACTATGTTGCACAAGGCTGGCACGGCACCTTGATCACCATCGGTATCGTAGGACTCTGCGTAGGGTTCAATACTTACGGTGCGAGACAGCTTCCTGTTGTCGAAGCCTCGCTTGCTCTTCTGCATTTTGGCGGGATGTTCGTCATCATAATCATTCTATGGCACGTATACTCCGAACATGCCCTCACGGAGCAGGCGGACGGACTAATTAGCCGTGTGCGCCCTCGCTGACTATTCTTACGCGTAAACAGGACCTTGGCACCACGCAACGATCCCTACAGCGCCTTTTTCCACATTAATAATGGCGGAGGATGGGCTTCTGATGGTCTATCTTTGTTGGTCGGGTTGTATCCGCTTACGGTCTCGTTGAACGGCTTCGATAGCCAAGTTCACATGTGTATGTTAACAGATCTCCCTTTCAAGTAATACATGTCTGATTTAGGACAGCCGAAGAAACAAAGGATGCGACTCGAGCCATGCCGCGTTCCATCATGTGGTCAACCTACATCAACGGTTTCCTGGGCTTCATCATGGCTATCACGATGAGTTCCACGCTAGGAAACCTGGACGAGATACTGGCGACTTCGACTGGCTATCCATTCATCCAGGTCTTTTTCAACGTCACTAAGAACCATGTCGGCACAACGCTGATGACGGTGCTCATCTTGTTACCTCTTGCAGGGAGCGTAATTGCTTGCGTGGCTACAGCAAGTCGTCAGATCTGGTCCTTCGCGCGCGACGAAGGGGTGCCGTTCTCGAGCACTGTGCGCTACGTAAATACAGAACTCTCCAGGGCATTCTGACACACTGTAAAGTAGACTAATGTAACGATTAGGTCCCGCCTCGTTGGAGCATACCAATCAATGCTATCCTAGTATCGCTCGGCATTTGCATACTTCTATCGCTCATCAACATTGGCTCAGCGGTCGCTCTGAACGCCATCCTCGCACTTGGTACCGGCAGTATCTTGGCTTCCTACCTGATCTGCATTGGCTGCATTACAATCAAGCGTTTGCGAGGCGAGACGTTGCCTCCACGAAAATGGTATGGCCTGCAGACCTTAGAGATCACAGAATCAACGCTGATAATGCTTAGGTCACTTGGCAGATGGGGACTTCCGATAAACGTGGTTGCGCTATGCTGGCTACTGCCGATCTTCGTCTTCATCCAATTTCCAGGTGTGACACCAACAACTGCGAAGTCGATGAACTTCTCGAGCCTGCTGATCGGCTCTGTTGTCATCGGTGCCACTGTTTACTACCTCGTCAGAGCCAGAAAGGTGTACATCTCGCCAAAAGAGCGATTGCACAGAGTGGAATGAGGGGGCAAAGCTTTGATAGAGAGTCCCTGGCATTGCTCCTCGCCTGTGATTGCTCGCGATTGCTATACACGTCTTCCACTATGGAAGCGGGCGACACGATAGAGTTCATCAGCACCCGGAGGCCAACTCGGAGGCCATTTGATGCAGCGTTCGGAGACAACGCGGACCAGACTGTCTCGTCCATATCTAGATGCTTCGAGAACCTTTCACATTATTCACGCGCTCGAGCGCGTGATCATAGCTAGTACCTTCGCGTTGGGTTTCTGAACGCATCCCTCCATGCAGTCTATATTCCCACATGCTATACTACTCGCATTGTATACACCTGTCCCATACGTGATCACAAAGTCATATGGAGGAGGCCCCATCCTGTGACATCCATGTCAGCATAGTCGAGTTGAGCTAGGTCGGAGACTGTGCACACACCCTGGATCTCTGGACAGATGCTCTATGCCGATCTCAAAGTCTTGCCATGAGCGAAACCTGACCACAATCCAGCCGAAGGTATTCGATCCACAGGGCAAGTATCTACCCGATGGCCAGGACTCCGATCCGTACGACCATGTGGCAGAACAGATCGCTGTCGCATTTGTCAAAGGGTCCGGATCGTAGACCGTGAAGGTCAAAGTCGTATTTCCAGTCTCGATGCGAGTAATAAGGAGGTTCGTAAGCTGGAAAGATTCGCCCGTGAACGCCACGCTAGCTGCTGTGAGGAGGCCAGCAAGCAGTGTAAGAAGGTACAGGAGCAGCATGATGAGCGCTAGCATGAGATAATTTCATCGCGCGCCATGAAAGGGCTCAAATCCGCTTCTATAGGGATCTAAGATGCAGTGAGCTCTTGCCGAGTATACTATTTCAGCAGCATGCTTCTGTCCCCGTTGCGTCAGATCTCGATCTATTTATACATATAAGCCTCCAAGCCGTCTAGAAGCCGGATCTCTGAAGATATGGGGCAGCAATTGTCGATGCTGCGCACAGGGCTGACAGATTTCTGGAGCGTAGCCTCCGTATATAGGTAAGGCCCAATCAGAGCTGCTATACTTCCTCCTAAGCAAGAATAGATACGGTTACTTTGCGGCACAAGGGTGGAAATTCGTGCCTTCGCGTGGCCGCTGCCATGGGGCGTGGAGCGCGCCAGGTATGCATCTAAGTCGGTTTGCCGTCGAGCGTTGAGCTGGACGGCTCCGATCTAGGATGAATGCTTGCATTGGTGCTCTCAGCTCTCAAACAAGGGATTGGATCCTCCGCGCAGGGTGCTTGCGTTAGGTGTACGAACGCCGTGAATATCGATGTGTGCACAAAATAAATGACACCATGTACATGATGTCCTAGGACTCGACAATGAGATCTCTGCGTAGCAGAGTATGCTTGCTATCTTCGTGTAGGACTATAACGACTCGATGCGGTTCTATGCACACGCATCGTAAGCCCAACCTTCATTGGTGCCTGACATTGCAGGTCGAGACACCAGTTTGGAAGCTGAGGTTACCGTACGCCCACGCGCTGCACAGACGCAAGCAGACATCGACGATCACGTTACATGATGCGTCCGTAAAAAGCACGAGGAGCAGGCGCAAGCCGTTTGCCTAGGCGAGAGTAATGAATTTGCGTTGTCGTTACTGATGCTTTCTTGGCTCAGTTTTTGTACATGAGAGAGGACCACCATCATTGAGATATGGCGATTGTCCGCGAACCCTCGGGAGAAGCGATCGAGGGAAATGCCGTCGCACATGGAGCTCGTGCCAGGGGTAGCTGTATGGTCCGGTAGATCCAGTTTGCAGTCCTGTCATCCACGTCCCTCTTGTCTGGGCTGTGACTCCGCAACAAGTATGCTCTGAGCGCCCTCAACTCGTATTCAAGCTTCTCTATCATCGTCATCAATAGTGTCTGTTATGCGTCGCTCATCGTGCACTCCCGGGTGATCAGCAAACCATTTGCGCACAGAGGTGGCATGCCATCGCTGGGTGGGGTTGTCGCACAACAGTCCTTTGAGCAGTTCCCCGAATGCTGACGTCCTGAATGGTACGTGTTGTTCTTTGAACTCCTGCAGCCATGGTAAAAATGATTCCGGACGGGGCCAGAAGCGCGCTGCTTCCTTCCAGTGCTCATCTTCGCTAGGACTCCATGATGACAGGCACTCCACCGCGGTAATGCCGAAAGCCCACATGTCGACAGCACATGAACGAAGATCGACCTCGCCTTGTTGAGAAGACATCTCAGACCACAAATCGGGCGCTATGTACGGTGCGGTCCCTTTGATTTTGCCGTGACTGCCCACTTCGGCGTTGGAGCAGATGCCGAAGTCTGTGAGTTTCGCAATGACGAGTCTTCCGAGGTCCATGTGAACCATGATATTCGCGGGTTTGACATCATCGTGGACAAAGCGCTTGTGGTGCATGAAGCCTAGCCCTTCGCTGATGTGTTCGAAGAGTTTCGCCCGGTCATCTCGCGGAAATTCCTTGGGCTTCAACTCGTGTTCCAGCCACTCCATGACCAACCACGCCGGCTGCGACGGTGATGGCGAGGCGATGAGGTCGACGGCTTGCACGACGAAGGGCTACTGCAAATCAGCCTTTGATGCAGTACTCAGGGGCGTTGTATCCATCTTACAGTATCAAGAGCTTGCATCCTCGTATACTCACGCAGTAAGGCGTCGTACTTCGTCTCTGCTACTGATACTGAAGCTGAAGAGCTGAAGTGGAGGACTTTTGCCGCGAAGACTCGCTTTGAGGCTTTCTCCACAACCAGTTCCACGGTCCCTGAACCACCTCTTCGATCACTTCCGCCAGACATAATGTATAGTTTGTCATTAGTACCACGACGAACCATACAGGCATCGCTGGCTCTCGTTCCAAGATGAGATGGGCTCGGAGTGGCATCTTGGACAGCTCGCTGCATCCTTGTGGCTTTATCGAAGTACTGTATCTGTTGTTCGGCAGAGAGCGGCGGTCTCCACATCAAGATATCAATAGGCGGCTTTCCCACACTGATCATTACGCTCCCAATGATGGGCCAGGGGTCGAGTGTCTTTCGCAACACCAGCTTTCTGAGCTTGAATGTGTCCTCTCCGTCAAGCCGTTCTGCACCAATGATGAGGTGGATAGGGTTCTTGGAAAGGAGATTGATTCCAGGCGAGGTCGTGTTAGTCATGCAGATTGTAAAGTGTTGGCGACTGACACTAGTGCTGTTGCCCGCAGCGATCTGAAAATCACAGATTTCAGTGTCACTTGAAGAGCCGAAGACCCACCCGATGTGTGTATAGGGTTGTTTCCCCATGAACCGAAGTACAAATGTATCATACTTCTCCGCAGTAGGGGGTCCGGTATTGGACGCATGCCGAGGCTGCTCACATGAATAGGCCGCGTTGTCGGACAGCAAGCGTAAGTTTCCCTCAGAACGGCTCACCAGCAATACAACGATGTCTTCAGGCGCCCGGAAAGCCATGGGTTTGGATTTGATCCGTGAGTCGATGTCAGTCTCCGTCGACCGAATGAAAAGCGGGTGCCTCACCAGTAGGCGGGGTCGCCAGCCGGATGCATCAATTTATGGGCCAGGCGAAGATTATGGAAGGCTGGAATGAGGTGCAGCGTGATGCAGCACGCAGTTGATCCGCAGTGACTGATCGAGAAGAGAAGGATAAAATATACACTCGAGCCGCCGACCCTTGCCCTATTGTGTGGACACTATATGCTGTGGGGCTATTGGCCGGCGAAGCGCCCGTTCGCAAAGCCCAGACAACGTCCAATTCCTCCCGCATCATGAAGCCAACGAAGGTTCTACCACGACTGACGGCACAGCGTCAAACACGTCCGTGCCGAGTACTCTGACGATAACGACGTGGTCGGAGGTTCACCAGGCCTGGCCACAGGTACCGTTGTAGATGACGACCTCCGGATTCCACGCAGTCCCTCGCAGCGATCTGCTCGTGACAGTACGAGAGATGTCGCAGCTGTTCACTACGCGTGATGCCACTTGACTCAGTATCATGTTGTCCCAACAGATGGTTCACTTCGACCTCCCAGTACTTCCGGTCCTTCACAGTCTTTCTGCGCTCTCTGATCTGCGACCTCGTACACCCATGCCGTTGAAGTTTTCTTCGGTATTCAGATGCCATGTCCCGCCATGCCTTTGAATCCGTTGAATCTCCGCTAACATACTTCTGCCGCAACGTCGAGTCTATCTTCTCCATGAGCATTGTTTTGAGGAAGCTGACCTCGGACTCCCAGTATTCCTGGCTGTCGATCTTCGCTCTTTGGCGTTCGACCTCGAGAGGTGTGCGTTTGGCGTGCTCAGTCTCGCACACGAGATCGTAGACGTGTGCGTCCGAAGGAGAGTCCGAGAAGGTCAGTGATGGCGTTGGATCTTGCTGACGGTCGGCCTCTTTCCTGAGTGCAGCGAGGAGGTCCACTGTCTCTGGATTGGGTTCGGCGAAGTTCTCGCAGGTGGAGGGTAAGGAATCCATGGTTACGCCAGCCGTCGCGTCGTTTGCTGTCGCGACTGCGGAAATGTAATGACTGTACCCCAAGCTCATGTGCTAGTATCCATTAGAGTTCGGCCGACGAAAATGCTTGGCATTGACCTCACCTCACGGCGTCGTACGATAAGGTAATCGAGTATCCCGCAGCTTGGCTGCGAGGCACACCCATCAGGACGAACGAAGAATTGTGCAAAGCATATCGTTAGTTACCAGTACCTAGTTGGCGTAGTATACAGTCATTCTTGACGAGCTGGAACAATCACCTAACCCTCAGCCATCAACCGTCACGCATGTCGATGGCACACCTGAGGCTGACATGTGATGCGCTGACTCAATGTGTACGGTCTATTCAGCATAGTTGGATCTGACATTGTTATGAAACATGTTGACGAGACGTATGCCGGCACAATTGCGTGGACGTACCATACAGACGCGTGAAGAAGGAGAGTGAATGTGCCGAGAATCTGGACTTTGCATGCTCGCCGAAGTCTATGACGAACCGCCGTTGTGACTGCCGGCCGCAACAGCCGAAGAAGCCTCAGACATTCCTGCGAGGTGGACACACGAAAAGGCCTGGGTCTGCTGATCTCATCATCGCACAGAGCCGTCGTAGGCTCTGGACATATCACGAGTCGTGTTACCCCAAATGGCGACTTTCCAGACCAGTGCCTGCCAACTGGACACGAACTATTGCTAAGACTTACACCTCACGATCCGTCATCTTGCCATCCGTCTGACAGCACGGGCGCTCGCATGGTCCCACCCAGCTCGCATAGTGGCCAGTCATGCACGTCGTGCAACGATACACATACCCTCGCAGACTGCAGGATTGGGGAGCAGTGGGCTCGCCATCGTCGCGTCAGACAAGACTGAGCCCTAACATCCAAGCTTCGCAGCTGAGTCCACCATCTGTACCCTGCTGGCCGCATCAACATCACTGTCAGGTGCAGCTCCTGCTGTAATGCGTTGCAGATGCCGATGCTTGCTGTCGGCCGTGCCGCAGACATTCAAAGAGACACGGTCAGGGATTGCAGCACCCAGTGGTGTGATGCCGCATGAGTGGCTGCGACGCTAGCTTGTCGGTCTCAGTAACAATGACCGTTGATCGCGATGCTCCACGCCTCCACCTTTCACGGAGTATCATTACGTGATTGCCATCGAGAAGCACACTATGCTAGATGCCTGCCCGATCGCTGTGCACCGTGCGTGCCATGGACAGATAGTCCGCTTTCTAGCTGCACGTATCGCCAGGGCCCACTTGTCGTAGTGGTGAACGGTATCCCGCTGACACAGGTGAGCTCGCTTGACCTCTTTGGCGTAGCCCGCGCGCGGCAGGGATGTACAGGGCGTCATGCATGTCTAGCTTGAAGCTCATGCTCCCTCAGGTGGGTATGCGGCGTAGTCGTATATTCGTGACGAACGTATTGCACAAGCGAGATTACAGGTCGAAGAGCCTGCTTCCGGCAGCCGCGCGAAGATAACCTTGCAGTCGCAATCATGGTCTATGGCGAGGTACGATCGATGCATCGGCGTTTTGGTCATGCATGGCGCAGATGTCACTTCTGCCCTTGTATGCAAGTCCGACCGTCACATGACCCTGCGCATCTGCGAACGTGTTCTGCTGATCTTCTGATCCATGCGTAACCGTGCTTTTTGGTGCCTTCTTTGTACAATAGCTATCTCAAACACATTTGCATGCTAAATT
>JAVRRP010000496.1:0-17436 GCA_036872775.1 Oleoguttula sp. CCFEE 5521 | reverse complement strand
TCGACTCCGCCAAGAAGGAGATCGACTTGTGGTTCACCAAGTCTGAGATCCAGAGCTGGAAGCAGGCCGGCCACGACTGGGTCTACGAGAAGTAGATTTTGGAGTCTACTCGATTCCACTCAGTGAAGAAGCTCAAAATGGGGGAATGATACAATGATCGAAGATCAATGATACACAAGCCATGAAACTGCATATTGCATGAAGCATTTTGCATCAAATGCGTGAAAGAGTTTCCGGGTACCTATCGCTTTTCAGTGTCTAATGTCTGCCTCAGGTGCATCCGTGTTTCCAAAACCGATCTCCCTGATCAGGGTGACTGTTCTCCACGTTCATGCACGCCGCACGTGCCGCCATCTTTGATACATGCCCCAAACGCCACGCTAAAGTCAGGTTGGAATCCTTGCCCTTTCACAACACTCCCTTGTCTAGCACCGCCGCGATGATTCGCGTATCTCCGGCTTCCACTACCTTAGCAGCCACGACATCGCCCACAGCCTCACTCAACCTCTCCTTGAGCACATCACCCTCAGGAAACCCATTCGCTACGCCCAATCCCCCGCTCTCCTTAGCCAACACGCCAAGTGCCCTCATGATCGCCCCGAGCACCGTTTCGGCAGCCTCGCGCTTCCCATCATCCTTCAGCCCTTCCGCAAGCACCGCGTCGTAGGCTTTCAGATTCGGCAAAATAAGAGCCCGGACACCCTCAGCGTCAGCTAGGAGTGTGAGTCCGAGGATTGCACCGTAGTGCGTGCCGAAGGACTTATGCGAGTCAAGGAAATGCTTCAAACACGAGCGGGCGATGCGAGGCTTCAGTGTCGAAGAGCTAGAAGCGTACTTCCGAGTCAAGGCTGAGATGAGGCTAGCTGCGTAGTCTCGTAGTGCGAAATGCGTAGTTGCGCCGTCTATGCTTGGCGTTCCGAGTGATTTGCCGACTAGACACGTAAGGACTGAGGGTACGATCGCCGGAACGTATGGTGCGAGGTAGAGCGATGGGTTGTCGAGCAGCGCTGCGATGAGTGAGAGCGATGCAGTCAAGGTCGGGATTGACTTGAGGTTATGCGTCACTTTGTCCGCCACGAATTGGACGAAGTATGGTATGAGCTGGTGGATTCCAGGATCCGAGCGCAGAGACGCAAGAGCCGTGGCGCGGTACTCGTCGCTACTTGGCTTCGGCGAGAGCATAGCGTCGCAGATGCGCTCGAAGTACAGCTGTAGTTCGCGGGAGAGGACGTGCTTGATGAGTGGCTTCACATTCACACCCTCTGCTCCACTGAGAGCTGCAAGTGTCTGAGATGCGGCGCCGCCTTTAGGCAAAAGCTCCTGACTCCGCTGATCTGCCGTGCTTGGGTTCTGTGGGATGCTGGGTTGCACGCCTTCGACTGCCAGCCAATGCGCAGTGAAGCTCATCTCCCGAGGCACCTTAGGTAGTGGCGCATTGATCAGCTTCTCAAAATCCATCTCTTCGTCCTCGACATAGAAGAGCGGTTGGCCAGGCCCAATACTCGCTTCGCCGAACCTCAGCGGTCGCGTGCTCTCGTAACCGTACAGAGGTTCGACATCCAGCAATCGCAGTGCCTGCGAGACGTCTTGAGTGTGCAGAGTTGTGCGTTTGCCATGGCGCATGAACTTCAGTGCCTCTTCAAGCACCTGGCTGATGCGGTATTCGACATCTCGCGCGAGGTGTTCTTGGACGTCCTTGCTGAGCGATGCAATCCCCACTGACTCTGCGACGTCCACTATGTTCTCCTGGTTCCAGACTGACATCGTAGCACTGGTAGACCGCGGCGCATCGCCGTCGGCAGTGAGGTAGACCCAGCCGGTTGCGATGATCTCGCAATGAGGACGCTCTGTAGGTAGTTTGGTCGCGAGTGGTAGGCTTGGTGGACCTTTCGCGGCTCGAGAAGGTAAGTTACAGCAGAGATTGCTGACAAGGGCTGCGTGACGAGCAGAGGACAATGATATCTCGCGATAGGCGTGTACGTGTAAGTCTGAGTTGTCGCAGCATGTGAGCGTGTGCTAGCCAGCACGTGAAGTCGCCAGTGATTGGATGAGTAAGCGAGAACTTTACATGCATGTAGCTAACTGTATGCAACCCTGTCCAACCCGTGGTGGTTGGACATTTACAACGAGTGCGGCTCTCATTAACAAGAGTGGGACTATAGAGGCTAGACATATTCCTCTCCCTCTTTGAGCGGCCGCACGCCACTACTACCAAATCCTACCCTCCCCACAGCTTTCCCATCAACATTGACCTCTTGGACAACCCCAAATCTAACTCTCTTCAATCCCACGTTGCGGTCATCAGCCCGTGCGTGACAAGCAGCAGCAATCGCCACACTGCAACTTCCAACAACTGGTGCTCCCCTGTTCATCTTGCCAAACACAGCGTGGCCGGCCAGACCAAGGATCATCACTGCCCCGACTGCCACCGCCGCAATGATACCTCTCATTGACCAGCCTACGCCGGAGAGGTAAGAGCGTCTTTCACCGGTTGATGCGTAGCTTCCAATCCGCACCGCAAAGAGTGCCAGTGAAGTGAATAGATGTAGCAGGAACATGCTGATGAACAGAGGTATGGAGTAGGCCCAGGGGAGTGACATCTGCCAATTACCGATCTGCTCAGACTGCTTGACAGGCTCGGAGACTCGAAGCGGTAGTCCATCGTTCGTTGATGTGCGTGCCGCTTCTGCGGCTGCATTCGACTTCCCAGATGCTGCATACTCTGAGAAAGCCTTGCAGAGAAGCATCGTGGTGAGCAGGTAGTTGAAGCTGAAGTATGCCCCAGAGATGAATAGCTGAGGCGTGTTGGCAAGTACGACAGTGGACAGCACGTCCCAGCCCACTGTTTCGGGGATGATGAAGGCGAGATTGATGACGCCTAAGCCCTGGGACCAGAAGCCCGGAGTCCACTTGCCCCAGTGCGAGCCAACGTAGAGCATGACTGCTCCGCCGACGAAGACGAAAAGAATGACCATAACATTGATGGCCCACTTAAGAGGCTGCACGGTGCTGTACAGCCCGAGCGGAGGCCGTGTCCACGTACGAGGTCTCGGCGGCTGGCGATCCATGCTCCTCAGTCGCCACGATCCGGATGTCACTTCCGTAGCGAATAACAGGCCCTGGCGCTCTGTATGCGAGTCCGCTACAACGAAGAAAGATGCCATAGCATCGCCGATCGTGATCAGAGGCTCAAATCTTGGTAACATCAGTGTGGCGATTAAGCAGAGCAGCTTGACAATGTTGAACACGATGACAACTGCCAAAAGTGTGACGCTAACGTTGACTTCGCAAGCAGGCTCCGTCAGCGGTTTAGCGAGACAGTAGTCGACGTTGATCCGTACTTGACCACCAGGCTGCGTAGCATCAGAGTCTCCGTCATCTGGGGGCTGCCAGAATCCTCCGGCGCGACTGACTAATGTAGTGTCAGACGTCACTGTTGTGCTAATGGTGCATGTTTCAGGCAAGCCTTGATAGTCAGTCCAGCCATAACGAATAGCGCCATTGCAGGTCGGTTCCGTGAAGCCCCAGTTATCTGGTCCTGACGAGGTCCAGCCAGGCAATTTGGACTCTTCGGAACTCGTTGATTGCTCGAATACGTAGATCACTGTGTCGTTCGGAGCAGAGTAGTCCGACACGAGTAGCACGTGAGACAAGTTTGTCTGCACGGGGACATTGTACTTCTTGTAGCAGTCATCTTTCTCGAGACGAACAAGACTCTGAGCGTCATTCTGGAGAGTCTTGATATCATCCATCATACTTGTGCTACCGTCCAGGGTACTGTCATCGTTGGGGCTTTGGCGATATGGGCCACCGGCTAGAAATTCGGGGGTGACCAGGACAGCCATATAGTCGATGGCACCTGGTGAAGTGAAGACCACGGAGTTGTATCTGCTTCATATTAGTGGACTGTATCACCGAGATCGTCAGTGCGTCACTTACAGCAGAGCGATCGGGAAGGAGCTCAACAACAGACATGACCAGAGCACGCCACGCCAAAGACTCACATGCCGCAAGTTCCGCGCACTGCTGATGCCTATGTCAAGCCAGTCATGTCTGGCGTGTACCTTGTCGACATCGATCCGTGTTGGCGCAGAGAGACACTGCATGCAAGCGTTGCAGGTCATGAGAAGCAGTGCACCGAAGATGTTGATCACGCCATGTGTCACGAAGTCTGCAGTCGTGTCAGTGACCGCTACGTTGAATCGCACAGCATTAGGCACTTACGGACAGTACCCATACTCCCCTCGGAGCCTCGGTATATTGTTGCAATAACGTCGTCGTTCTGCCTGTGAACGGCCCATCCGAGGATGGCGAAGTTAATGATTAGGATGATGGAGACAGCTGCGATAGCTTGCCAAAGAGTGCGGCGCCCTGGCATCCAATATCAGTATATCGAATCGCTCGGTCTGCAACGACCAGACGCCATCTGTCCTACAGTACGCGCCGTGCTTCGGTCTCTCCTTCTTCGCGTGCCCATGCAGTGGTCGCATCTCTATACCTGCTTCGGCCATTTCCAAAATGAATGCTCGCAGAGAACGCAATAAAGAAGGAAGTGACAATGCAAGGAGAGAAAACAACGTCCGCGATCAGTCTATGGTACAAAAATTGTGCTCACAAAATGCTGCCCAATGGAGTCTTGAGCGATGCGTGAGCCAGAGTGCCGTTCCAAACACACCGCTGTTGGAGCAGATGCGCGGATGCCTCCTCCTATATGCCATTGCGCGAGGTAAGACTGTCGTTCCTCCTCCGGTCGGACTCGGTTGTGATCTTATCGCCGAGTCTGAATGTCTACTTCTGGTGTACAAGCCGACGACAGGACCAAGGAAATAGATGAATCAACTCGTGGGGGCCAGAACAGTGAATCCTGATTCGTCCTCATCCGTTGCGACATCGCGACTCGCATGTGGTATGGATACAAGTCGACATGGGGGCCACAGTGAGAGTCTATCTGGTCCATGATGAAGCACGGAGTCGATGACCTGAGGCCATGTTGTCGAAATCATGTCCTTAAGCTTCGAGGAAGTCAGACGGCTTCCCATTGGAGCATTAAGCGAAAGCCGTGCCGAGCACGGGATCTGGTCCGAGCTCAGAGACCCTAGATTTGCCCCGGCTGCCCACCTCGCAGGTTCCTGCGCTCCTCCACCTGTTTGTGCATCTGTCACAGCCGGCGCATACGCTACGCATATTATTCCGTTGACCAGGGCCTGGGTCTGCGTCGGGGAACGTGGGCGACGTTGCTGGGCCTCATTGCACGCTGCGACAGAGTTGCCAGTGCCCCGCTCGCAAAGCTTCTCGGCACGTCGCAAAGCATGGAATCACACATGCGGACGACGTCTGAAGTGAGTGCAGACGCCGGACCTGCACAGAAACGCTCGCGGTCCAATTCAGAGGCTGTGACTAGTGGCGATACTGGACTGGATGCTACACCTTCGGAGACACAGGATCCGGCGCGCCAGGACTCATCTCAAGGGCAGCCCGCCACACCAAGTCGACTTTACCAGTGTGGCAAGTGCTCGAGAGCGTATGCTCGATTGGACCATCTCAGTCGCCATGTGCGATCGCATAACGGAGAGCGCCCGTATCAATGTCAGATCTGCACCAAGGCTTTCGCTCGAGCAGATCTACTGAAGCGCCACACGCTGGGCCACTCCAAGGACGGCGCAGACTCGAAGCCGGCAGTGGTGCAGCATAGTCGCGTCTCGCAGGCGTGCGAGGCTTGCGCAAGTCTACACCTCAAGTGTGAGGAGGAGAAGCCTTGTAAGCGCTGCATCAAGAAGAAGATGCAGTGTAATTTCACTGCCAGCTATTCGCCCGTGTCGATGGAAGGGCAGCTTGACGCCAACGAGTTGCAGCAGCAACATCTGCGACAGCACAGCCACAGCATGCCGCAACAGCAGCAGCAGCAACCTTTCGGTGACAGTCTTGAGAGCTTGCAAAGCATGCAGTCGCAACAGCCGCCTGTCGCGAGGATGCTATCCCAGATGCAGCACATCCAAGCAAGCCCTGCTGTTCATCGCCAGTCTGTTGGGTCAATGATGATGCCGTCTCCCTCTCAATTGCCGGCAATGCAGACGGAACAGCACCAACGTCAGCAGCAACAGCAACAGCAGCAAACGCAGTATCAGCCCCAACAGCACCAGCTGCCTCCGATGTCCATGGCTGGACAAATGATGCCTCCACAGACTCCGGACAACACCATGTTCGATTACTTGCGAGATAAGATGTCCCCACCAAATGCACAACAGCAGATGAATCAGATGCAGATGTTCAATCCCTATCAGCCAGGTCCCTGGACACCAAGAGAGCTCTTCGATTTTGGTGTCGATACGAATCTCGAGCTCAACGACATAGACCTCACTTTTATGGATACGTACAACAACGCGAACCCATTCGATCTCAGGACACCAAGCATTGGCTTCCCTACAGCTGGCTCGGACATCATGCCGAGCTTCACATCTGCGCCAGTACCGCCACTAGATACGGGATCGCTGCCTAAGCAGTCAGTGTGGCGTTTTAGACCTCTGTCGAAGGACTCGGGTTCTGCTGAGCAAGCGAACCTGAGTCTGCCATCCCCGACAAGTCTCGACATAGATCGGCGGGTTACTTGCGAACCACTATCGCAGACGTCTCGAGACAAGGTGCTTGCAATGATTCTGAGCACATGCAAACCAAATAGCATACCGCGAGCCGTGGCATGCTTTCCTTCGATCAGTCTACTCGACAGCTTGTTCCAATTCTCATTGACTTCGCCTGGCTCACATGCTAAGCACTGGATCCATGCGCCGACGTTGCTTGAGAGGCAAACGCGACCTGAGGTCTTGGCTGCGATCATTGCGGCGGGTGCGGTCCTCACACCAGACGTTGCGATCCGAAAGGTTGGCTATGCAATTCAGGAGGCCATTCGGACTGCTGTTCAGGTCCAAGTCGAAGAGGATAATACCCTCATGCGCGACCTTCAGATCATGCAAGCTTCTCTGCTACAGCTGAAGATCGGTCTCTGGAGCGGCGACAGTCGAAAGATGGAGCTTGCCGAGGGCTTCCAGCAGGTGTTGGTAACTATGGCTCGGCGAGGCGGTCTGTTCAGGCGAGGCACATACGAGCGCATCGTGCCTTATTCTGAAGATCAGGGCGAGGTCCTGGAACGTAAGTGGCGAATGTGGGTGAAGCAGGAGTCGAGGAAGCGTTTCGCATTGCACTTGTTCCGACATGACCTCGAAGCCTCGGCCTCGTTACTCACATCGCCCCTGATCTCCTACGCTGAGCTGTATCTCCCATTGCCAGAGTCTGAGACGCTTTGGCACGCACCGTCGGCTGAGCAATGGAAAGCGACTTACATGCGCAGCTCAGCACCACGTCATGACCGACAGCCATCTTTAGTCGATTGCATACAAGATCTCGACATTCTGGCCTACAAAGATATCTTCGTCGACTCGCGGCAAGCAAGCATGGCAGTACTCGGAGCTTCTTGGCGCATGATCTGGGAGTTCAGACAGCTGGAGTCCTCATTGAAAGGCGCCAGCCAGTGGTGCAATGGCACGATCGTGATGAGCTCGCGACATGCAGAGCTCACAAAGCTCCTGCAATACTTCCGCGTCAGCTCCGTGGAAGACTCTAAGGTCACACTTATCCTTGAGCTATTGCTAATGCACCTTCATCTATCCCTTGACGATGTCCAGCTCTTCGCAGGCGTGGAAGGAGAGGATGAAGCACGTCGCGTGTACCCCTCGCTCGTTCAATGGACAAAGACGACTACCTCCCGGCAAGCTCTCTGGCATGCTGGCCAAGTCATCCGCGCAGCAAGGAGTCTTCGACTTGGTCTGATCTGCGACTTTGCGGCCATTGCGGTTTTCCAGTCCTGTCTCGCGTTTTGGTGCTACGGCATCATTACACGTTCGACTGAGCCGAACACCTTGGCTTCGCACGATATTACAGCCTGGCTTGATGGGTCTGACGATCATGCTGCACAGCGCTGGATAATCAATGGCAAGGGCAATGCGGCAATCAGATATTTAGGCAATCAGCCAGGGCAGCCAGATGGTGCTGCATTCGTCAGCAATCCAGATGAGGTCGTGGTCGCCGTGGTGGGAGCGATGAGGAGGAATCATAACGAGTCCAGAAGTCCGCCATTGGTAGACAATCGGATCAACATGATGGAGGGTTTGAGGAAGGCTGGAAAGACGTGAGACGAACAGTGAAATGAGCCGGAATTGTTCCTCCGCCGCGCGTGCAGGCGCAGGAGCACTGTCGCGCTCACCGGACCCATATAGGCCACCCACCAGCAAGTATGCAGCTATGAGGGGCAGTGCAGTCTTCGGACATGCAGGCACGCGCGACTCCGTGACGCCTCCACGATGTCATGCACCAACTACGTCGGTGTGTGACGGCAACCAACGGCAGGTTCGCAGAGCTGGCGTCGAATTTCCGGCATCTCTTTGAGCCGCATGATCAGACGCCGAGGGCGCAGAACTCCGCCGTACACGGAACGTGGGCAATGTGAGGTATTGATGTTGAGCTGTAGAACGCTGAGCCCGCTGGTGCAGGCAGCAGGAACGAGGCACTACAACAGAAGAGGGACCGCGTTATGCCATCAATGAGAATCAGTGGCTCCGATCGCGATTAGCTGCAGTTCATCGTTGACTGTACGTACTGTGAATATGTACACAGGATACCCCGACCTTCCTACTTCAGTCCTCCGCTCAGCAGTATACTCTGCCCTGTTATGTAGCCTGTTCTGCACAACATAGTCACTACATTCGCGACCTCATCCGTCGTCCCCGCCCTTCCAACCGGTATTCCCGCCGGATCTCCCGGCGTCCCCTTCAACGCCGCCTCATCGGGTATCATTCCCGTTCCTGTGATCATCGCCGGCGCAACATCGTTGAACGTCACCCCGCTCTTTCCCATCTTCTGCGCAAGATTCTTGCACATCCCTTGCACACCTGCTTTTGAGGCAGAATAATGGCAGCCGTTTATTGACGTCCCTCCCGCTGCGATTGAGGAGATGTAGATTACACGGCCCCAGGCTTGTAATTGCATGTGCGGTATTGCAAGTTTAGTGAGGAGGAACGATGAGCGGAGGTTGACGTTTATGGTGTAGTCCCATTCTTCTATGGCGATGTCGAGAATGTTGGAGACGCGCTTGCCGTAGCCTGCGTTTGCGACTAGGATGTCGGGGTGTTGGGAGTGTTGGCCTTTGATTTCGTCGAAGAGGCGGGACTGGGCGGCGTCTTTGGCCACGTCGCATTGGTGGGAACTGATCTTCAGGGAGGAGGATTGGGATTGAAGGCTCGTGACTAGGTCTTGAAGACTTGAGGCATTGGTGCTGTAGGTCAGGGCCAGGGAAACGCCTTGAGCGTGAAGATCGCGTGCACAGGCGGCGCCGATGCTAGGCTTGGTATGAGTGAGCGTTCGTAGGTGGTCGATAGGTGCGTTGCTCGAGCACTTACCCTCCACTCGCTCCAGTAATCAAGGCCAGACGGCCCTCTATCCTGTTGTCGACAGGCATGCTGATTGCCTGCTTCCGTAACACAAAGGGCTGGCCCAAACAACAGAACAGGACTAAGACTCAAGAGATTGGGAGCAATGCAGTGTATCAAGGGCCGAAGTTATGGTGAGATGTACGTATGCTTACATGTAGCAACACTCACATACTGTAGGCTCGGCCCAAGTAGCTCTTGGTCCCCGCACTCGATGGTTGGCCATGAGGTCGGCCTTTGACGGCGTCTGATCATGATTCGACTGGGCGTATCGCCGCTGTCAGTCCTGAACATGAGATGGAGTTCTTCCCGCCCGCTGGCGAATTGATGGTTTTGCGAAATGTTTCAAGGACGGAGGTGGCGGAACAGAATACTGATCTCGTTCCTGGCGCACGGACAAAGTACAGTCAGCAACTGACTTCCACGAAGGCACAGCCACCTTGGCGGAGGAGAGCTATCACTACCAGCCTCTCACACAGACTATCTTTGATGTCGCAGTATCACAGCTATCGCCATTGCGGCATGTCGAGCGTTGAGGTAGCCGGTGACTGAAAGGATATTCTATCGCCATGAACGGCGATACGAAACGGCCCCGATCCGAGAGCCCAGCAGAGGGCGACGGAGATCACAATGCAGGTCGCCAACGTTCTCGAGCAGCGTGCGCGCCATGTGAGTGACACGGAATGAGTGTTTCTGAATCGCAGGGCTAATCGCTAGCAAGGTCGCCAGAGGAAACGAAAATGCGATGGTCGAAAGCCATGCGCGACTTGTGTTCGCTATGAGTACCAATGCGAATACACGGCATCCGGCAAGCGAGCGTCCCTAGTTCATCTGACCTCTGACAATGGCCCCGAGACCTTACCACGTCAACAAAGCTGGCCAGAGGTGCCGCCGAGTGTTATACAGTTGCAGGCGCATCCTCTTACTGCTCCCGGCGCACGGTACGTTTCGATGGATCTTACGGGCAGAGCACGGTACTGATTTGCCCTAGCTTCCATCATCGTGGCATACTAGATCCGGTCAAGACGCGATTCGTGCGCGCCAACTCGGCAATCGCATTTCCGCGTATCCTGGGGATGGACATGGAGTCAGAGAGCATCCCAAGGCTGCATTCGTTTGCGTGTATGTGATGTCGCAGCTGACACTAGAGCATAGTCTTCTTGCTAATCTTGACTTACAGGGAATCTCGGCCTCCGGAGTGAGGAGCAAGACCTACCAGTCGATGTCAATTCGATCATACCTTACAGCGAGTTCCAGCGTCTTTCAGCGGTCTACTTCAGTACCGTCAAGCGTGAGCTTGGTCTCCTGGAAGAGGTAGACTTCGGCGAGAAGTCTAACGCTCGCTACGCTAACACCCAAGGCTATAATGAACTCGACCTCATCATTCTGATGGTGGCTGCCTTGGGCTCTTTCTTCTCATCTAACCCGCACCCCAGAGAAGCCGACTGCATTCAGATTGTCAAGTCAATCTTGATCACGAAACGCATGGCTGTCAATCCATCTTATCAAATCGTCGCAGCATGGATTCTACTGACAATCTATCTGCGCTGTACGGGCAGACCCCACGGATCCTGGGTAGCCAGCTCAATGGCACTACATCAAGCAGAAGCTAGCGGGCTGCACAAGGAGATGCAGACGATCGCTGTCGTGTATCCAGCTGCAAGTGCAGCAGACCACAAGCTCGTGAAGACGCGACGGAAGCTCTTCTGGATCGCTCGAGCGCTAAATATCGTTTTGTCGTTCGAGTATGGCAGATCTCGAGTGACGTTCGATGTTGTTACGACGAAGAAATTCGCACCCGATGGCGTCGGCTTCGCTCATCAGTACGTTGAGCTTGCTGATATACTACCGAGCGACTTCGTCGATCGAGAGCGTGAGCCGGACCCACCCGCAGCTTTGGGTGCCACGTTGACGCGCATCGAGGAGATACAGACAGAGTCGCACTTCATTACGATATTGAAAGCCGACTTGGCTTTCGCGATCTATCGACGCCTGTGGCTGATGAGTTTGACGGACGCTAAGGATCGTGCTGAGAGTATACTGAACATCGGAAAGGCTGCACTGATCGCCGCAGAAGCCCTCCTCGAGACTCGCACGCCATGGTGGAATGTGCTACATGCTCCGTTCATGTTCGTCTGCGTCACACTCGCCGTTGGTACGCCTCGATCATTCAGCTATGTAGCAGAGGCTATGGCCCTACTAGATAAGATTGCCGAAGCGTATCCTACTCACATGGTGCTCGAAGCTCGCAATCAGGCAGTAGCTATGGTGCGCATGTTTCGACAGCGGAAGGAGAAAGAGCTCGAAGCTCTGTCAGCACTGCCTTCTACTTCACCTCCTGAAGATGCGCCGACTATCGGTAGTGGCATGTCGCAGAACCCTTGTCTGACTGATCTGGACTGGACTCTGGGATTGGAGAGCTTCCAGTGGGACACATTTCTGAACCCTCAGCTTGTCATGTCGAGCCAGCAGCAGAGTGGCTTTGCGAATAATCTGAGCCTGACTGATACGCTTGGTTTCTAGGTGCACAACATATGTAGCATCGTCGCGACACGGATGCTTACAAGTCACCACACTGGTAGTAAAGGACAGACGGCCACGGTTCAGTCACGACGAAGCACTCGCGCAGATGCTTAGTGATCCTGCCGTCGATCTCGGCCGCCTCCGCTTGACGAGGCGCCTGCAACGTCCACTGAGATGGCACACACCCCGGTCACGAGTACACGTCGTCTCGAGACACCAGTGGAGTGTTTCATGGTTTGCTCGCTGCATTGCAGATCCAACGTATAAGTGGGAGGTGATGCACCCGGCTTGCCACCACACCTCGGCTTCATTGGCCAACATCTATCTGCCAAGGCCGGCAGTGCCTAGACAGATCTGCGGTTCTGCAGTGCCAAGTGACCTTGCTGCACGACTATAAAACTCCGTTGGACCACTGGCACAACTAGAGGCAGTGCCCCGAGGAATGCTAGATGGCGAGCCAGCAATCAGGCTTATCGCAGCCCACGTGTAGTTGGAATGCATTTGCTTCTCTCTGACTCACTACTACCCCAGGCGGAGGTTGCATTGCATAGACAGCATTGAACTATAGGAGAAGAGACACTCCGGGGGCAGGTACGATGCCCTCTTGGTCGACAACATAAAGGGCCCGTTGAGCATCAGTACCTCGACTGCTAAGCAACTTCATTACCTCATTTTACATCGCAAAGAGTGGCTTGCTAGTATTTCTCGTGACAAAGTGCAAAGACTACATCGGCCCAGACGACTTCACTCCTGAAATATCAAAGAATAGCACCATGGGTCTCACCGTCGGCTTCTGCCTTCTCCTAGCAGCTGGATCTGCTATCGCCGCACCTATCATCCAACGCCGAGGCAACCTCCCCGAGCCGGTCTCAGCAGCGACCGCGTTGTCTTACCTGTCATCTATCACAGTCGCGGCCGAGTCCAACAGCCCGGCATACAGCCGCGATTACTTCCCAACTTGGATCACGATCTCGGGAGCTTGCAACACGCGCGAATACGTTCTAAAGCGTGACGGTGTATCCGTGCAGACAGACTCGGCATGCACGGCAACATCTGGGACCTGGTACAGTGACTACGATCAAGCAACGTGGTACGCGGCTAGCGATGTCGATATCGACCATATTGTGCCGCTGGTAGGTGTTCTCTTGACAAGGCGTTATCGCGGACTATAGCTGACATGTCCTTCTCAGAAAGAAGCTTGGGTCTCAGGTGCTCGCTCATGGACCACTGCCCAACGTCAGGCATTTGCGAATGAGTAAGCTGCCCTCTCTAACTCCCAACTTCGCACTTGACACTAACTGTCCCGCAGCGTCACTCGACCTCAGCTGCTCTCCGTGACCGACAACGTCAACCAATCCAAGGGAGATCAGGACGTGGCAGAGTGGCTTCCGCCGAATGTGGGCTACCAGTGCGAATACGTCCGCGCCTTCGTGCAGGTCAAGTACTACTACAAATTGAGCATGGACAGCGCTGAGAAGGCCGCTGCGGCGGATGTGCTCAACAATGTGTGCTGAGCCAGGAGTCGAGCGGTCATCGAAACGCACTGAGCTCAGAAGACGTATAGATTGAACGTCAAATTCTACACCCTTGCACGATGTGCATACATGTTCGGAATGTCTTCCATGTCAGATCCGTTTTGTAAAGGTCCATGCCGATCAGTGAGGCCCATCATCTTACTCGTGACTTCTTCACTTTCTACGAAGTGAAACCTTGACCAACATCTGATCTCTTTCTCATTTACAGATGCTCAGGTCGATCACACCATTGAAGAACCCATCCAGCTTATCTCGACTCCGTCACATCACCATGGCCGCTCCAACAAAGCTCCGCATCGGCTTCATACCAGAGCACTTCTCCACTCCACTCCACTTCGCCATAGCCAAACACAGTCTCGCAGCAACCCTCATACCCGTTCCCACTGGCACTGGGGACTTGACCAAACTTCTCAAATCCTCAGAGATCGATGTCGCTGTTGGATTGACGGAAGGCTTTATTGCGGATCTGGGGAAGAGCAAGGCGGAGGGCAAGGAGGGAGGGTTCAAACTGGTGGGCACGTATGTGCAGAGTAAGCTCAGATGGGGCATCTCGACGGGTGGACAGAGGGAGGATGTCACGGGTGTGGCGGGCCTGGAGGCGAGGAAGGTGGGAGTCAGCAGGATTGGCAGTGGATCGTATGTGATGAGCTATGTGCTAGCAGACCAGCAAGGCTGGCTCAAGCCGGGCGAAAAGCCATTCGAAGTCGTGCCGCTGGGCAAATTCGACGCATTGCGCAAGGGCGTCAGCGGCGACAAGACGGCAGACTTCTTCATGTGGGAGCACTTCACTACGAAACGATACTGGGATTCTGGCGAGCTGAAGCGGATTGGGGAGATCTACACGCCTTGGCCGAGCTGGATGATCGCTGCGAGGAGTGGGGTGGACGAGAGAGCAGTGCAAGAGATGTTGGGGAAGATCAATGAGGGGGTGAAGTACTATCTGGAGCACGAGGAAGAGTCGATCGAGCACATCACTTCGACGATGGAGTACTCGAAGGAGGATGTCCAGGAGTGGATGAAGACTGTGGAGTTCAGCAGCGACGTCAAGGGAGTGGATCCGGCTGTAGCGGAGAAGACTATCGGCGTGCTTCGCAAGGCGGGTGTACTCGATGAGCATGCTGGGGATGGAGCTAATATGCTGGTGGCGAAGTGATGCCATCATCAGCGATCGATGTTCGCTACAACAAGGCAACCTGCCATTGAGCTTATACACGGGCAATGTTCCCCTCGGCGCTTTTGCCAGACCCAACGCCAATACGCTATGCCATTCCCAAGCTCCAACTCATGCTTTCTGCTCTTCGTCGGCTGCGAGCATGCGAGTACACTAGAAAGCCAGTTCTCGTCGAAGACCATACACCTCACAACCCGAGAGGATTCTGTCCGCTCTGCGTGTTCCCACCGATCCTTTCGCCACCAGGCAGATCTTTGTCGGCCTTGTTGTTCGGCTCGTTCGTATACTTATGCTCGTTCCGGACGACATTGTTGACTCGCTCGAGGGCTTCTCCCGTTGGATGGCCTATGCCGCCGCCGATGACCGCGCCGACTGTCGGCCGGAGTGACTTGTCAAGGACTTGCCCTACTGGATCGCCAACGAGGGATAGGACGCCTTGCAGGGCTGTCAGGCGAGGCAATGAGGAATGAAAACAGTGGGTAGTGTACAGTACCTTTCTTTTCCGTACCTAGCGGGCCGTCTGGGGCAATATTTGGTAGGGGCATATCGATCGTCTCAAGGTGGTCGCTTATCGGTTTCGTACTGATATTGTCTACCCTTCAGGTGGAGAGCTTTTCTCGAACTCCCATGACGACGACCTCCGTCTCTAGTTGGCATGCCAGTCCGGTTTCGCTGTCACACTCCCATCTCCGACCCGCGGCGCGTGGTCTACGCGTGTAACGGCGCATGACGTCGCTGGACGCGGGGCACGTTCGCACAGGAGCTCGAGCGACAGGCTGCGAACGAGTACAAGTACCAGTGTTGGGTAGCTTGTGCATTGGCTGGACAGGCGTATCGCGACTGTGTGTATGATCTAGTAGAAACAGTGGACCAGCTCGAGATCCGACAACGATGCCCATAAACCCGCATGCAGATTCGGCCAGCCTGGACAGCTCAACCCGAGTCTTTAGCGCCTGCGACAGAGCTCATACTGCTCGAAATCAACATCCAGGATATCTGGTTGGCTGAGTGGCCTCAATGACGATGCGTTGCTCAATTCTGAATGCGTGCCTGCAAAGCCCGGACGCTAGAGATCCTGCATGCCCGGTCAAACAAGCAGCGACGCGAATTCTGTTTGGCTACAGAGCAGGATCACTTCTGCTTCGCATGGAAGCAGCCGCATGTTACTGTCCGACGCTGCCTGTGGCTCCATTTGACACGGCTCGCCGACGGCCTTTACGACTTAAGGATCAAGGCACAGCGGACTAATAGCGTTCCATAGGGGACACAGCGGAGCTGCCTGATTTCGGGAGGCCTTCATCACCAGTCTGGCAATATGTCTTTAGTTGCTAGCGCACTATGTGCCCTTCTCGTCGGCGTTTGATGGGACTTTTACCCCACGGCGATCATTATCTGCGGATCCCTTATTAGACTGTCGGGTGTCGATCATCAAATATAGCCCTGCTGTAAGCGCACTTTGAGCTGGCGGGTAGTGGATCAATAATGGACGCAGGTCCAAATACCTGAGTCGTGGACCACCGCGTTGTAAGAGTGGACACCTCGGCCAAGGTCCGTCCGAGCTCTTGTGGTCGCCATCACATGCGCAGACTCATTTGAAGACAAGAAAGGAACAAGCGAAGGCATCAGTGTCCATGCTGTCGCGGGGCAGTATGATGGAATGTCGTAAATTAAGCAATTAAGAGGCGTTCAGCCGTACGGTCGCTTGCGTTTGAAGTTCTGAAGTGAGACACGTGCCGAACCCTGAACCCGGCAGCCGGAGCGGATACGTTTCGGCACTCTCGGCTGATCTCGCCCTACAGGAAAGTACGCCTTCCTTGAACTTCTTCTTGACTACACCACTGCGATCTGATGTGTCGACGAGCACTTTCACAGAATCGAGCAGCGCAAGATCAGGCGCTCCTCACTCACCTATCAAACATCAACGTTACCTCATTCCATCCAGTCTCAGAAGGCGCTCCTCTCCCTGAGCATGGATGTCGAACCATCAACGGAGTGAACTGCCGTATGCGGATTTTCAGTGCGTGCTTCGATGCAGTAGCGTCCATCGCTTCTACGGCGCCCTGGCTAGCAGTACCCACCTAACCCTGCGTTCCTGAGACATGCAGCATACAGCACCATCCTTTTGTGCGCAACCGAAGATTTTCCCCTACGTCTGCTTGCTCGCGTGCCCGTCACCAGGAGGAGAAGCTCGCGGACCGGACTCCTGGTTCAACGTTCCTGCGTCTACAGATCCAGGGCATGTGCATTGGGGCTGAGGTACCGGCCTAGAGGTCGCGTCGCTATTCTGCGCCTGATCCGCGTTGTCGAGAAGACAAGCATCGCCTGATGTTCACCGTAGCCGTTGTGGACGTTGGTCGACTCCGAAGATGTTGCGTGGGGCTAAGTACTCCCTATACCTTATCACATGCTATCTCGTCTGTAAACTTTGCACTTGCTTTCACACTCCGAGTCATTCACTTGCGCGCGCCTTGAATCAACATCACATGCGCGAGTTTGCTCATCACATCACTGACTTCAAACCTGTATCCGGACTGGACTTCGAGTCGAACACCGTGAATCTCACGACAGCATTCGGCTTGGCGAGATTGGTTACTTGAAAAGTTCAAATAGTCCGCGACCTTGCTCTCTAAACTGCGTCTGGCACCACAAGCCCTCCCATTCAGCGCAGCCTGGATTCCACCTCAGCCTGGATTTCGAAATCGCCCAATCATGCCAGGTAACATCATCAACC
>JAVRRP010000495.1:0-17453 GCA_036872775.1 Oleoguttula sp. CCFEE 5521 | reverse complement strand
TGCTACTAAGCTACGGCGCTCTAGCAGCATCAAGTGGGCCTTTGATCAGGTCGCTTCACATAGGGTTACCTGTGGTTCTCGCCATCGTTCCCATGAGCGGCGCTGTTCGAGCCCCTCAGAACTGGGAGAATCTCAATTCTAAGGTTTCGAATGCATTGCAAGTCGCGGGCGGGATACAGAAAGCCGTGAACTTCCACAATAGGCCCATGAGCTAGACCTCTCAGGTTCCGAGACCGCGTCGACCTCCTCAGACAGCTGGGCTGCATGACAGTCGTCAGGATATCGTTTGCGTTCCCGCACTGTGGAACCGACGAGATGTTACATGTGCTCTTTTCTTGCTCCTCGGCGATTCCAGAGTTACAATACGATATGCTGGTGTCGCTGCCGTCTTGGCCACCATCACCTTGCTTACACAGTGCAGAAAACGTCAATTTCTTGGTGTCCTCATGCACCAAAGTTTCGGCGGGATCTGTCGTTCCTGTACACGACAGACAGAGTCGCAAGCGCCTGATAGTATGAGTCGAAGAGAAGACTGTCCTGTCCCTTGTTCGACGTACCGCACTGCTTTGCAAAGTTTTTCACTTGCAAAGGATGGACGAAGCATCGTATAAGTTTATGCAGGAGTCGACCGCCTAAGTCGATCAGTATGAAGTCTCATCTCGTGAAAATTCTGATAGGATGCGTACCGTCCAGGCATAAAGACTTTCGCCCCGCCTTTTTTGGGGCGCCTTTCGCAAAGAGCAATATGCTGTAGTCTTGATGACAGCTGGTCTGATAGTGCTCACCGATTCGCGATCCTACTAGTCTGTCGCCTTCTATCACAGGAGGCATATATATGTTCAAAGAAGTGAGCAGAACGAACAGATTCACATCGAGGGAAGAACTCCTTAGACCCTGTGTATTTACTCTGCGCCTGCAATGGTGGCTTACAAGGTGTCTGCATACTGAATATGAATGCATCGAGATTGGCATCTGCAAGTACTCTAGCTGGCGTGTGCGTTCGACGCTTTGGTGGCCCATTCGTCCAATCCTGCACGATGCAATGCACCCGAGTAATGTCCGACAATACCCGGTATTGTCGGACATCGCCCGACGGAAGATAGCATCTCCGAGAACTGAGCGATCGGTAGCCGCTGCTGCTGCAAGCGCGTATCCCACATGTTAACGATAGATGGACCGACGCTCGACCAATGCAACTATGTAACAATCATACCACGCTGACTGAGGTCGGCGTTCAGTATTTGCAGTGGCCCAAAGTATGAACACATCGGACGACCGTGCAGTCATTGCTGCTTTGCAAGTTTTGACCAATGCTTCAGACACGGTACTGAAGCGGCACGCTCATACGTTCACCAGCATAGCGTTGCGGCTACATGGGCACAAACAGCGGAAGCGAAATGCAGGTATAGCTCGATCGGCAAACCTGAATGAGCGAAGGAAGCGCAAATCGATACAAGACGTGGAGAAATGTCGATCAGGAATTTTCCAAAGTTTCCGTGCTTCAAGGCTGCGTACGGACAGGTCTCAGCAATCTGCAGAACGCTCTTGCCCATGGACATAAGCTGTTGAGGTATGAAGCCGTTGCATGCAATGAGGCGGCTTCGGTGCCGTTCTTCTTTGCGTGGACCATCCTGCGGCGCACTCAAGACAAGCACTTAGGCGCTCTGAATTAACGTTGTGAGGGCGAAAGAGCTTGGAAGCTGCTTCGTGAAGAAGCGATAGCAGCGTGGTTTCGCGGTTGTGTGAACGCGTACGAAGGTTTGTCACCAACACCGAGTGCTTTCTGAACCGCAGCTGAATGCCTTCAGCACAATACGTAGCGAGTCGCTCTGTGGCGGATAGGGTCCTAAGCCCAGAGCCTGTTCCGGATTCGACTACGAGTATACAAGCTGGTACTTCGCAAAGCCCTTCGAGTGCTAGCGACGCACTTGACAACGGAACCGGATGGCCGAACTGTCAACCATCCGATGATTGGAGGTCAGACCAGCAAGTTCCAACTTTCGCAAGCAGTTCGATGACACACTCAAACCAGAGCCACAACGCTGATATGATTGCGATATCTCCATGGTCGGCAGGGTCTCTTCTTTGGTCATTCGAAGAGCGAAGTCATGGGCCGGCACTTTTCGAGCTCCCGCTGACATCTGATAAGGGGACACACTAAGTCTTCGTATTCGGTCTCATATGCGTCTGGGAAGCTTGAGACTGATCATCACGACTGTGCATGGACCTTTGCCGGGCAAGATGATCGCCTCAGCCCCCTCGAGACAGACGTCTTGACCAGGCTCTATTCGGCCGTCGGCGAAAAAGCCGTTGCCGGGATGCCACGCCTCCAAAGGGAGGAGCACGACAATTTCTTCGGAAAATTGACGGCCTCTCCAACCATCCGGAAGCAATTGCCGATCGTGAGTTATCCCAATATCACCGATAGCATATGCCGCAACGACGCTTTCAAAATACTGTTCGTCCCCCGGTTGGGCTGCGGGCGGCGCACGGTTCATGGTGCGAGCGATTCTGGCGATATTGTCGCGATCCTGGACCTGTTAGCGGAGTTTGCAGAGCAGACCCCAATGTTCTGAAGTACCTTGACCCACTCACGTACAATATGCGCTGCAATGCTAGCATGTCTTCCGTGGACTGCCAGCTTTCTGCTGTGTTCCGCAGCCAACTCGGTGTAGAAAGGTAGGAGAGTCCCATTGTCGACATCGTTACGCACGCGCCGAATCAGAGCTGGGTCCATGTTGCCACCAATCCGTCGCTGCATTTCTGGCAGTTCGGAGCTCATTGCACACCCTGCGTTGCGATGATCGAGGGCTGCGTTGTTATTGTCCAGGGCCTCCATGATGTGGTGTTCAGCCCTTCGGCAGTCTTTAGTGGACGCGGATGCGGCTTTACCCGCGCCCCACACAGCTAGAGTCAACGTCAATAAGTTTCGCTGTACATTCCAAGAACCACCCAAAATTCCTTCGTCATGCACAGATCCCGCTAATCTTGGAACATGTTAATCGAGCTGCCGCAGCTGCAGGCCTCTGCGTACAACGAGTTACCGTTCCTCAATGAGCAGCCAGTCCTTCCGCCAGCACTGTTGAAGAAGCTTGGGCAACTCTTCGTCCATCACAAGATCCATTCGCAGTGGGGGGTGGGAATCGTTCATCGCCATCTACTCTTGCCAGAGGGTCACTGCATGGTACACACCCGCGACGCTACTGGATCCGACACCTGCGAGCCGCGTAGCTCACAGCATGTTGCCTTTCATAGCATGCGCCCCTCGTCCATTCTGCTGCATACAGACGATTGCTTCCATGCCTACGAATACGAGTCTGGTACACCGGACAACATACCGTCGCTTCAGTTCTTCGAGAGTCTCCGCGATGTGCTAGTAAGCGACCGACTCTCTCGACTAGTCGCCCTCATCGCAAGCCATGAACGCCAGTTCGACATGGAATATGAGACGGTAGTGCAGGACAAGACCGGTACGACATGCGCCATGCGCTCCACGCTGGCTCATAGCGATTCTTCGGGGCTAGAGGACATCATTACAGCCTGGAAGTTCCGCGAAAGCAGCGGCGTCGAAGCCGTACGAGTCAAAGCGTGCCGTATGCTCCCTACCGGACTGCACGAGGTGACAAAAGACAGGCTTGACTACTGAAGCAGCGACTGATCATGACGCTCGCGATATATGAGGCTGGTACAGACAAGAGATGAGACCGTGTACACAGAGGTGTTACTATCTGACATACGACAAATCTTCCATGCCAGCGCTTGTAGGCTCTCAGTCTACGTGCCCCTCTTCCCGGGCGGCACGTATACTGTCCGCATCTCCTCGCCGCCCTTCTGCACCGCTCCTTCACCTTGGTACAACGCCTCATCACACCGGTTCCTGTGGTCCTTGGTTGTCCACCACAGTCTTAGCTTCTCGGCTCCTATCAGTAGGCAGGCCGGCACCATGCCTTTCCATCGCAGCCTTTCCCCGCATTGGATCCGGAGTCCTTCCTCGAGATCGCGTATGGACTGTTTGTGGGGCGAAGCCCTAGCATCGCAGCAATCGAAGCCGCAGCACCAGTTCCGCGATTCGCAAATCCGTGATTCATCGTCAGAGCCTTCTACAACCAAAAAAGCTACGCACGGCGTTCGCGAAGGGGATGACCCGATCAGCGACTTGGTAGACCCCTCGCAATATTTGAAAATTTGTTGGGTGTGCTTGCAAGCCCAGTCCACTTCTCGAACTAGGCACATGACTGGTCTGTATGGGGTCCTGGGGTGTGTGCAAGTGGAAGGCTTTCCGTAAAGTGGAGGTGCGTCGTGTCCGGAAGAGAGGTCAATACTGGTAGTTGTTCACTATGGCTCAGATTGCAACAGATTCCTTGAAGATTTATAGCCGAAGCCAAACTACTGCGCCCACCTCAAGCATAGCCACATGAGCCTTGATGTATGCCTTGCACACTCAGGTTTCGAGTAGCTTTGTACGTGGATACTCCATTCCAGCGGCCGCTCGCCGCACGGGCTCTGCACTCGTGTGACAATGCAAAACATGCACGAGAGCAGACTCAGACTACGTTCGCACATCTATACCGTCATCGTATGTCTGCGACGTGGATGGAAGAAGCGATCGTCGTGACATCAGCTGTCTGCAACACGTGCAGAGATGTTTCGCATAACTAGAACACGTACCCTACTCGGAGGCGGGCATGGACCTCACGCTATTATACGACACGGGATCGAGCCAATGAAAGTGGACAACGCTGGTGAAAGCGGTTGGGGCGCGCATTATAGTGTAGCCTATGCCCTGTTAGTATACAAGTATCTCGTACGCCTTTACGAGCGGAGCAGCTACCTATGTTGGGTGGCCGTGTATCTCCATTATAATTAGTGAATATGCAGGCTGCAGAGTCTTCGGTGGATGTTGTTGTTATAGCCACTTTCGTGTCGTCTGCTAAGGGGTTGAACAGTTTCAACTCATCGTTCAAACCCCCGCCCATTGCTACCTTGAAGGATTCTGCGATGAATTCCGAGCTATATCGGCAGTCCCGAAGGTAAGAAAGGAAAAGCCCCTGTATGCGTCCGAGCAGGTAATGAGCCTGGCGTGATCGGACGAACGTGCGTCTTGCAAGCGCATCGAATTTCTCGATACAGGTCTCGAGCGGCCACTGCATGATGAAAAGTCCAATTGCGATCAGTCCGCCTATATGATCAGCCTCATCAACGGACATGCGGAGATGTAGTCACTCACCAGCCGAAGTCCCGCACACGAGGTCAAACTGATTACGAATGGGTACTCCGAGACCGTCCATGCGCATTTCCAAATGCTGTAATGTGGCAAGCGGGACCACGCCCTTGACGCCTCCACCATCGATGCTTAATACCCGAACGCCGGCGGTTGGTGGAATTAGCTGAATTGCTGGAAGGGTGTTGTCCTGCCCGCAGAGTACGCAAGCTGAGATTCGAAAAGCGAACGGATGCTCGCGTGAAATGATGCCAAACGTCTGGACACAAGCGTCGCAGAGAGCATGTCGGCAGCTCAGTACCTTCTCTGGAGGTCTCATCAAACAAACGAGGCAAGTCTTACGAGACACATTGCAGTCCGTCTTGTCTGACTGTAGAGATGGACGTAACCTATCATGAAGCTTGGCGAGACGAGCCCTATGACTGGCAACAACGTCTCCATCATGATACTTCTCGAGGCGTTCGGCGTATTTGTTCAGCTTCTTTCTCAATCTGTCGAGTATCTCCGGTTGCTTATCGCGCTTGATGCCCGCGTTGTCAAACGCCAGAACGCAGTGCCGATCGTACATCTGCTCATAAACGGGTATGATTGGGAAGACTAGAGGCTATCAGCTATCGCCCACATGCTCAAAAAACGACAACAACTGACTAGGCGTCTCCGGCGGGAAGGCCGAAAGGAGTATAGCTGAAGCGAGGAGATGTGGCATCAATTCGCGGTAGGCAGTGTCCTTCGGACATGGAAGAACGGCCATAAACTCCGTCAAGTGAGTCGAGAATGCCGCTAGGGTGAAGCCCTCGGGACGAGAATTTTCAATGAATGAGAACGTCGCACAAGAAGCGGCCGAGAATTGGTCCAATAGTCGATGACTAAACTCCAGCGAGTGATCCCGTCGGAAAACCAAATTATGTTTTCTTCTTGCCTCTAGGGTGCGGAGCTTCGTGACCAACAGACGCTTGCGAAACTGCATGCCCCGCGCGTGTGCATTATCTCGTCTTCGTAAGCATAATACACGTATCTCGTAAAAATGCTTTCGCAATCTGATGTCCACGTCCTGGACAGCGAGAAGCCGAAAGATATGGTCGTTGAGTCTGACTTCGAAGTCGTGTGGATCGAGCTGCTTCGCTGAGCTTTCATATACCACGATGACTCGAGGCAGCGCCGCTCGTGGCATCAGAGCTGGTGGCTCCTGCATGATCTGGCGGGCTAGTAACTCAGCGACGCCTCTGAGACCGTTGAGGTCAGCGGCAAAGTAGCAGATAGTGTCACACAGAGGTGATATCGCTCTTGCAGCCAACATATTAGCGAAATGTCGTCTGTTGGAGGGCGCATCTTTGCGAGCTAGGAGGTCGACCCTGCGTACAGTCGTGGGTCCTCCTGTCTTGTGCAAAAAGGATCTGGTGGCATCTGCGACATGAAGCTCATAGTCGATCAGCACAATGGGCAAATTCTCCCCAAACTCAGTACGCCACAGATACACCTGACCGTGTCCCCCGAGCAGTGCACCTCTCGCTTCTCGTCCGAGCATCTGGCGTAGCATCTCTGACTTCGAACGTTTCCCGATCATGAGGGTGTAGGATAGCCACGACGGTGCTGGGATGCCAAGCTGTTGGAAGGCATCATGCTGCTCGGTAATCGTTGCACATGTTCGACTATAGGACATCATAAGCCAAGGAAAGCTCACAGACATATTGTAGAGCTGTGACAACGTACTGCGGCTCTGCAATGCACCTCTTGTGCTCTCGATGATATACCACATTGCAGCCATGACTCACGCTGGTCCTGTGCGACGAAATTTCTTCGTCTCCGCGATGATACGAACCAGGTTTCGAGAAGGCGGCGTGACAATGTGTGTCGTACGAGTGGCCAAAACATGAGTTCGGGGAAAGCGTTTTGCGACATGATCCCACATGTGTGACTCTAAGTGCTACCGCGCGGTCCTTTATAAAATCCAGCGCAGGATCAAATGTTGGCGCTGGGGTCTTGTAGCTGGCGACATGCAGGCCGATGGCGATGCTAAGGTGTTTCTAGGATTCGCCAAAGTCGCACTGTCTACAGTCAGCTTCACGAGTGACGCTCACCGAGGTTTATCCGAACGCAACGTCGCGCGACTGGTGCGCATTTTCGAGATCGAAGGTTGCGTACGCTTGGAACGCAATAATTACGTCGACATTGTTGCAGATCTGACTGCGCTTGGAAGCCTGCGTCTTGATGTCCAGGATTGCTTGCGTCAGTCAGACGAAGTGCAATGGCAGAACGAGAGGTCGCTCGATGTGCGAGGCCTGCGATGTTTGACGGGTTTGCATCGCATACACGCAGCTCAGAGAGTCCTCGCGCCGAATGACCAGTGGTGGATAGCCAGGGTATTTGGAGAGAGTCAGTGATAGAGAGTGTCGGAGGAAACAGTACACTGACATCGCTCCCAGATCTAGGCGAGGCAGATCAGCACCGTTTGGCCGAGGAGTTTGTCAACGAGCGTGCCCATGGGGATGGAGAAATATTCCATAAAATTCGACACTACCACAGTCGCAAGGAACAGTACAATAGAGACAGAGCATACCAGCGAGCGGAAGAGATGCACACAAATGAGCGAAAATGGTGGGCTCGACTGACCGAAACGAAGCGCAAGGATCTCCGTCAACTACTCCGAGACACTGCCCTGTCCGCAGCGTTTGACGAACTTCTTCCCTGGCCTGGTCTGTGGTCGCCGGTGAGGCTAGGTTCCTTCCATCGATTGTTGACCCTCAAGTGTACAGAGGTAGGGAGTATGAGGTAGGCGTTTAGTATCAAGAGCTCACACTTCGTAGGAACTTCTCTCGTACCTCCATCATGTCGCTGAGACGTGGCGGACTATCACCGACGGGATCTCCAGTGAGTATATGGTTGACGCAATGACAGTCGAACGCATACAGGCTTTGGCGCCTGCACACTCGTCTCGTGATGCTGCACAGATACAAAAGCTCATAGCGAATAAGAGCATCTTCGCGGGCTTACCGGATGAACATGCAAGGCAGACAATCGCCGGCAACCTGGCGTCCTTGCCGTTGATGATACCGAGTTTGTATACATTCTTCGAAGACATAAAATTTCTTGAGCCGTGTGCCAAGGCCATGCGCTCGCTCCTACCATCCAAAACGTGTCTCGGCACAGGCTCCTCAATAATGAACGCATGGAAGGGCAACTACTTCCATACCCTTGGAACGACGACCTGCCTTGTTGAATATGCCAAGTGTGACACTCGACTGGAGTCGATCGCTACCAAAGATATGGCGTTCGCACTCAAATATTGCCAGCTCTGGCTCTTCGCTCTCAGAAACTTCCAGCACATTACAAATACCGCCACACGAAAAGATCGTGACCGGGACAAGCCGGTGGTTCTACAGCCAAGCCCTACGATTCATCACGCATTTGGTCGGCTCGCAACCGATCTGGGATTCCGGGTATTGGAGGATATTTCACTTCATAGCGAGCATCATCATGCTGCGGCGGTCTCGCAGTTCTGTCAGCAGCATGGCTACGACATGCAATCCCAACCGCATGTGACTGATACCCTGCTAGCTGCGGTAGCAAAGTTGCGGAACGTGAGGCAGGCTGTGGGAGTAGGAAACTTCTCAGGGGAGCACCCATTGACATTGGCTCAGCGGTGTGGACGACCTTTCGAGGGGGATCACGAGCGGGACAGCCCCTGCATGTTCCTACCCCAGATGCATAGCAAGCCCATCAGCCAAGCCGCCAACATCTCAACCTTCTATCGTAAATGGAATATGTTCCGTGCTTTCTTCGGAACACTGATTGTAAGCCTCACAAACTGTCGCTTGTTCTACTAGCTGCTGATTCGTGCAGACAGAGGCGTGCTCCTTTAGCGCGACCATAGTCAGCTTGGAGGACCGATTGATGGATGAGGTAGGTCCGGCTCGAGATGCCACGCGTGCAAGTGAGCTTGATCAGCAGCTGCGTCAACTTACTCTAGAGAATCAACGGAAGGACCATCAATGGGCTCAAGAGCGGGCTGCGTTCGCGGCTGAGTTACAGATACACATTGCCAACATCCGAGCGCAACAGTTTGATGTGGCCGCGCTACGTTACGATCATCAGATTGTCGCGGAGCAGCTTGAAAGTGCGCGCCGCGAATTGCAGGATCAGGGACCAAACGCGCTGAACGTGCAGTCCAGAGACGAGAACGACAAGGCAGCGCTTACACAACAACTTAAGATAGTTCAAGCGGAAGTTGCTGCTTTAAACGTGACGCTGCAGGATGAACGTCAAGATGCCGCGAACAAGTTGCTAGCACAACAAGCCATGTACGAAAGGCAAGCCCATGATTTCACAGCCATGCGTGTTCGGCAGTCTGCGAGCGACATTGGCGAATCGCGAATCGATGCCGACAATCAACGACATGTTGATGAGAGCGTTCAGCATGGTCCACAGGCACTCCGTACGTGTCTCTCACGAACAGAATACGCGTCGTTGGGTACTGACACCAGTTATGTAGGATTACTCCGTGATCGTGGCCTGCTGCGCAACAATGGGAGCGAAAAGTTCATTGTGCTCCGCGACTGCGCGCCTGCAGCGAGGCCAAATTTCATCACTGCGGCGCGGTCTTCCGATGCGAGCTCGACATACTGTCCTTCTATACACGAGATCTACCTGCTCGAAAGCAAAGCTGAACTTGCATACGAGATTCTTGACTCGATTTCCCCACGTCATCGTTTCGGCATGGGCGCCAGTCTAAGTAAAGTGCCCCGAGGCTTGCCGAGTTCCGCCGTTGGACCAATGTGGCGGAAGAACGTGATGCTGTGGCGATGGCCGATTCACAGCACGAGCTCGAGCGATGTGTGGGAGACGGATCTCGCACCCGGCGGAAAGCTTTCCTCCGCGCTGGTGCAGCGAACCAAACACTTCCTCGAGCCTTCCATCAACGATGGGAGACCAGCAGTCCGACGTCGGCTCAACGATGGCCCGTCTGCGCCACCATCGCCATTGCTGGGCTCAAGACTCGGTGCTGATGACCCGCAGCGGGACGCTTCCAGCTCATCCCTACTCGAAATCTAGATTGATTCAGGCTACTCCGCAGTCGTTCGTGTCTATAATGAAGCTGAATGCAGCTCTCAAAAGGTTCAGCGTGGTCGACATGAAAGACCGTATGTGCGACCAGTAGCATCCGCACGTGGGTGCCAATTCAATGGCTTATGATCGACACAGCTCAACTCTGTCGATGCACGGTAGGTTTTCTTGATGCCGAAGCCAGCCCAACGGATCACAGGTATTGGAATCGTGACATCCGATAGAGTGCTTCGTAGTGCTCGCTCACTGCGCCTTGCACGGCGCTGCATTGGTATATAATCGTTCCCAATTCTAATTCTACTCATCATCCGACTGACCAAAATTGACCATACATACATATCACGCCCTTGCATCCATCTCGCTACCACATCGTTCGTTCTCAGACTGTCAGACTCTTCAATGGCAGGTTCTCCATTCTCCCTACTCAAATGGCAACACCTACTGGACTTCGCGGCTACGATCTTCAGACGTTGCCTTTTCCCTGCGCCGTCTCGTGATATGAGATATCCACCCCAGGGTCCCATCAATCATCTCACCGATATCCGGACTGGTTCCGATGGTATCATCAACATCATACAATGGCGACGCAAGGGTAGCGCACAGCTTTGCATCTACATTCACGGCAGAGGTCGCTCCGCCAATCGTAGCATTGACTTCTGGGACGACGGCACACCAGAAATGATGCGGCTGCTCGCCACATTCGAACCCAGCTCCGAGGTGTATGGCATCAACCTGCCGGGCTACGAGACGAGTACTTTAAGTAATAACGATCTGGCCAACGCGGAGCTGGACACCATTGTAGCAGCCGAGGAGGTTGCCAAATGGATCAAGACCAGAAAACGGAAGTCCATCACTATCGTTGGGCAATCTATTGGTGCCTACTTTGCTGCGCGGCTCTCCAGTTACCTGCCAGAGGCACATCTAGTGCTAGTCACACCGCTTGCCAGCCTTCTCGAGATTAAGTATCTGCATATCCCGTCGTGCATCGTACGATGGTTGGCTTCAGCGGCCTACCCGTGTGGCATAGAGACCAATTGCTTCGATGTTCGCAAAGTCTTGGATTGGATGTCCAGTAACAGCCTTCCGCGAAGTCTAGTCGTCTTTGACGCCAAAGATGATCAATTGATGGGGGATGGGGTGGGAAACACACTCGTTACAGCACTCGGTCGGGGGCACGTCATCACGATGGGCAGTAAAAAGGGCCATGCGAGTTCGCCGACTAGTAGCGAATGGCAGCGTGCTTGTAAGCTGCGCGAGGCAGCGTGAAATCTGTCGGACACAGGGAGGGATTGAAATGGAAATCTGGAGAGAGTACTTCTACCGTCGCTCTTGCAGCCGACTCGGTCTAACGAACGCTCACATACTCGAGACTCAGTCTAGCACAACTTCTATACCAGTATATGGACGTGACACATCCCGATCTCAATGTTTTGCCGAACGGCAAGCGATACGCGAATGTGAGTGATTCGCAGATTTGAGTGATTCGCAGATTTGAGTGATTCGCGAATGTAAGTGATACTAGAGGCCAGGAGGCGTGTCGACTATATTGCGACTCCATGCATCATTGAAATCTTCGCTGGTTGGCAGACAGCGAGCTGTTGTCTGTTTCATCAGGACTGTATTCTGACAGTCGAAATCCAAAGTGATCCGGCATTGCGTCTATTGCGGCTTTCGTAAATCGGGGGGTTCCACACACTGGAAACGTACATTAGTATGCATCTCACAGTGCGCCGCTTATTGACCCACATATGAGGAGCAAGTCGCCGCTCAGCGCGCTGTCAGCTGATTTGTACAAGAGCTTGAATATCAGGGGGCCTTTGTATTGCACGTCTCGCTGCTCATTGTCCGTGGCAGGTTCTTTGTCAGGATTTCCAGGTGGGTAGGGCAGATATTTCATGACGAGTAGGATACGGTCTCTGTCTACATCGCGCAGCTCCGTCAAGATCTGCTCCGCCAGGACCCCCTCCGCCTCTGTGTCGAGGAGCCAAATCAGCTCAATCCTGCGTGTTCGTGTCGTCCGTGCATTGTATTTGTGAAGCAGATCGCGTATCGTGACAAGGTGAGCCAGGATGCCACTCCCACTTGCTAGGAGGAGTACCTTGTCAAAGCCAGCGAGAGATCCTAGGGAGCCATATACGCCATCAACTATGACATCAAGTGAAGACTTGAGGTTGCGTAAACGCTGACTGAAGCGATCGCCACTGACAGCGATGAGCTCAATCATAGTGCTTCTTTGTGATGCTGGCCTATCCGACCGGGTAACAAAGTATCGGTACGCCTGCAGCAAGCCGAGATACTTGGAAGAGGTGTCAGCTGTTCTAAGGAAGATGTAGGATCCCGGCTCGATGACCAACGGATAGCTTAGCTTGACCACTACCCTGACAGCATTGGTTCGCTGGGTATCATAAGCACTGTACTCACCCAGTGGATGTGGTTCAAGGGGTTCAATCGTTGCGTTCGGCTTTTCGTTCGCGTGATTGTGTCGCACCAGACGGAGAGCCCACACTGCGAAGGCCAGGATCCAGCATGTAGCTATAGCGAGAAGACTGATCGCTGGTACGCTGGGCAAATGCAGGTCGAGTAGCGAGAGCAAGGCGCAGACACTAAGCGCAAGGAGTACGTGGACTTTGTGGAACACCGCATGCCAGCTGCGTCTTATACGAAGCAGCGACAACAGACCCAAGGCACCAAGACAGACCGCCATCTGTTACATCCAGGTCAGCCACTGTTCTGCAAGGAGACGATTCACGGCATGACTTACCGCCAATCGAACTTTGTCGATCCGCCAATTGTGTGCGGCGAAGTAGGACAGCCAGTGCCCTACTCCCTGAATCACACAAATCCAGCCAAGAACCCGATGCAGAATGCAGTATATTTCGAAGCTGATACCTAAGACCGACTCTACGAGCATTGGTGACCAGCTTCCGAGCCAAAGGGGGATCATGTTTATCATGAGGAGCGTTTGAAGACGAGTACCAAGCTGCTCAAGGGACGAAACCTTGATGCTACAAGCGACCACATTGCTCGCAATCAGTGTAGCGATGATCGCAGCCATCAGAATGGTGTAATTCGAGGAGCCAGCAAGGCGCGTACGGACCAGCCGTCGTGCGACGTGTTTCCGAAAAAGACGCACAAATTGTCCGACCGAGGGAGCACAAAGAGATGCTAGATTCCTGCAGATGGCCCCTAGTAGCAGACCTGCTATTGCCACACCATAGTAGCCGTGTACATCCAATCCAGCCATAGTGATGAGGCATGTCCAAGACTATGATCAGTGGGTACTACTCAACGACTAAGTATGTGTAGCTTCGGCTCCCTCGCACCCTGCACATGTTGATTGCGATCGACCATGCCACATGATGGCCATGGGTGCATCGCGTGGCATGGACAACTACGGTGTGTTCCGAGCACATGCTTGCGCATACCTGGCACGTGGGCCGTGCAATACGCTAGTCTTTATGCGGGAGAGCTAAAAAAAGTTCGAGCATGGAATCATGATCTCGTCGTCCCAAGAATGGCTCTGGTCAACACATGCGAATTCGAAAATGCTCTGAAACGTGTTTTGTCGCAAGTCCTGATGCGAGCGTATATACAAGCATGTGAAACAACCCTACTCAAGAATAGTCTTCCATCTACAGGATTTGCAACCTCATGTGCGCGATTCGCGCCTCAGTCTGCAGCATGTTAAAGGTGCAAGTCGGTAGGCATTTTCGTGGAATCGCGCGCTACCTCACTCAAAATTTACAAGACACCTGTTGACTACTACATACAACCGGATCACCATCACAGCGACGCGACATGCCGGTCTCCCGCAACTCGAAACGATACGCCCAGTCGTACTCATCTGGTTTTACAAGCGATATAACACAGCATAGGATATTTAGCAACATCCTCAAAAATGATAGCCGCCTTTCCGGGACTGTAGTGAGGAAGTTGTCTGAGAAGTGGTTCAAATTGGGGCCCGACTTGCAACCTTTGTCGCATCAAGTCTTGGTCTCCAGACACGGCGAAACCATCACCGCCTTCGCTACTAGCGAAAGCGCGCTTTCAACCATGTTTGGGGACTGCGAATTTGTGTCCAAAGTGGGCGAGCAGGAGGTGTGTATACATCGTAACAGTCACGGTGCGATCATGCTGATAGCCCGCAGATCCCCATAACGTATCCGTCAGACGTCCTGTCACCGGAACACGTTCGAAAGCTCTCGCGTAGAGCTGAGATGGCCGATAGTCCTGTTCAAACATGTGCCAGCACGCCATACAATGGTTCTGTCAGTCCAAATTCGGGGAGCGATGGCGTGACGACGACAAGGATGCGTCCGTGGACCCCATCGACCGTGCAGGCAGAGATGTCGGCAGTAAGGTCGTCACCTCCGAACAGATGCAGCAATATGACCAGCCCAAGCAGCCACCTTCGAGCACTTTCAAGAGCTAGCATGATCTCGCTCAACCCAGTGAATCTTACAGAGAGTCAAGATGAGCACTCGCGTGATGGGCAGGATCTGTTACAGCTGATCGATCACTGCAGGGATGGTATTCATGTCGAGCGCGGTCGCATTGAGGATGGACGCGAGTTGGCAGCGACGAGAGCAATCCCCAAAAATGGTGATGTCTGGTACGGTAGCTCATTCCCAGCTACAAATCCATAGGCTGCGTTGTGCACACTACACCGAGCGTTTGGGTTCACTGGCAAACATATGTATACCCGAATAATCTGTATCATGAGTCGGGAATGAATCCCCGCTGAGCCATTTCACAACCAGCGCCTTGCATACGCATCTCACTTCCCTGGCACGAAGCGGCTAGTTCTGCTTCCCGGACATGCCAATCATGAAAAGCAGAGACCACGGCAAATATTCCTCTTGCAATGCCAGGAACGTTATTTGCGGCTGGAAGCCAGGTTTCGACCGCCCCGCAGCCTTCTGATGATATCGTGAAGAGCTGAAGACGCCGCTGATTCACAATGCGCTTACAGATGTCCGTGAACTCGTGCGATGGCTGACAATGGATCTGTCTGTTATGCATGCGCCAGAAAGGTTCTGTGGGTGGAATCACCACGAGCAGGATCTCGAGCTGTCTGATGCGGTGAAGGTTCGGATGGTAGTAATGCGTGCGTTCCGTTGCGTTCATGATGTCGGCATCAGGAATACAAGCACCAGATTGTAGACGCAGCGTTCGCCTTGCTGACTCAAGCGAATGCCAGCGTTGAGCATCGCTAATGTTGACCTCGACAATTACTTTGAATTTGTTGAGCCCGTACAATACGCCTACGCCTTCGTCATGAACTCCGCGACAGGTAGCTAGAAGACTCGGCGTAAGGCCGACCGTCCACTGCGGTACCGGGGTGATAAGCTTTGTGGCTAGGTTGCGGAGATCGAGGTCGTCGGAACACTTGAGCGTTGCGGTGTAGATCCGGTCGCGGAGCTCGCGAGGCAAGCATGCAAACCCCCAGTCAGTCATTTGTAAGACGTATTGTTAGAAGACGAGACGGCCATCTAGATACTTATAGACTACGGGAGCATGAAGCTGCACTTTCGTAACAGAGAGCTGTCTCTTCATAGTACGATTTCGTAATTGCTACTCTACGCAGCCCGGGAAGAAAAGGGCTTACCTGTGGTAATCACGCAACGAAGACTATATACCTGAATGCAGGACCTAGAGAGTGCTTTTTCCCGTTTTTTGAGCGAGTCTCGATCTGAATTAGAGAGGAAATATGAGGGACACGTAGACGCTAGCTGCATGGCTTGACCTCTCGTTATGGCAGATATATAGACATTCGTGCAAGTGAATCGCCTGTTAAGGTGGCGAGGTACTCGCCGCGATGACTTATGTCTTTTATCATTCGCCTATTGCAGTGGTGTGCGAGATGTATTTGTTTTGTCGCTTCGCGATCTGTCTCGAAGAAGGTGCCAAAACGTAGATAGGAGCGTATGTAGGTCGGTAATCGTCCGTGACCATCGACCGAGTGCACTCTAACAGGCGATCTTGGGCACGTGCTAACGAGGACCCGAGCAGCCAGAGTACTGATCAAGTGCTCCACATCGATAGCAATATCACGCTCGCTACAAGCCCGCCACGATGCTGCTTCCATAACAGTATACTGTACAATATCTTGCCACACTCCGCTTCTATCGACGGCTGCTGCTGTCATTATGCTACGACTCAACACGCGTACGACCAGCAAGTTCAACGTAGGTAGCGCCTCTAGAAGTAGCCTTAGATCATGAGGGCAATAGTCGTTCCTCCTCACCTTTAATGCTGTAGGCCGAGATATCCACTCTGTATAAGTATAAGGGCGAATTGATAGCTGTAGGTTGCGGATCAGGCTAAGCGGTACATTGCTAGCAGCTACAAGATCTCCCTTAGTAAGACGAGACCGCGTTGTGTTAGCAATTCCAGCGTAGTTGCATTGTAGGCAGTGTTGCGTCTCTTGTGTTGCTAGGCGGAATGTCCCCTTATGAGTAAGATATAGAGGCGAGAACGTATGTCGCCAACGTGAAGTCAAGTCCGTATAGAAGAGATTTTCGCCGTAAAGCTGCGTCAATCCCTCTGCATAGACCTGACGGGATGTTCTCAGTATGGCCGGAATAAGCCCGTAGGTCCGCGGAAGGTGAGGTATTTGGGTCGTACGCAGACTGATCGCTTTGCTAGTGACTAGGCATTCTTGGTACACGCGTTCTCGAATCTCGAGAGGAAAGTCAAGGAAATTGAGGGGCATTGTAGTATGCGACTGCCATGCTCGTAGGCCGCTTTTGTTAACGAATTGGTGACTATTCAGCGCTGCCACAAAAAATGCTGTATTCTTTCAGAGATAGAGAGACGAGATTCTGCTTGGTCGAGTCGTAGACATGATATAAGACTCGAACATCGAGATGGCCGGCGTGGGACGCCGGATTGGAATACGGCTTCGTGTCGACAAGAAACAGGGGCCCGGGCTGCACGATCCGACATCTCAGATGTTGCAAGTGTAATATGATAGAGCACCCATCGAGGATGTAGCGTATTTTACCGCTTTTTCAATAACCCGCATTCGCGTGACGACGACTCGGGATCCCCATGGGCAAAGATTCAGCCGAAGCATGCACACGAGAAGGGAACTTGTATTGTTATGAGTATACTATACATTCGCGTGCTTGAGGCATCAGGCTGCCGTGAAGTGAATGTGAATCGTAAT
>JAVRRP010000494.1:0-17476 GCA_036872775.1 Oleoguttula sp. CCFEE 5521 | reverse complement strand
CTCTGGCAAAGAGAGGGCAAAGCTCAACAGGGAAGTGAAGGATCTGGAGCATCACCAGAAAGAGGTCCTCGACAAGGAGCTTCATCCACGGCGGGTGAGGCATCGGGATCACTCGGCACCCCGTACTTCACACCGTCCACGACACCACAGTCGCCATTCTTCGGCGAGGCCATCGAGGGATCGCCGGCGCGAGGACGAGGACTACGACCTGCATTTTCGTCCGGCAGAGTCCAGGAGACACCAAACGACATCAACGTACGACCGGCAACTGGATCGCGAGAGGGCGGAGAGGCATGGCGGACACCCGCCACCCCGCAGATATCACCACAGCTCGTGGGAGCCGGTGCTGGGTCCGATAGCGTCTTGACCAACTCGTCAGATCAGACTGTTCATCAAGGCGTCTTTCCTGCTATGGGCACCGCATATCTCGAAGACCACCATCGGCCTCCAGCGGGCAATGGAGATTCAGATCCGAAGCATCCCGATTCTGCTGTCGAAACTGGCGACGCTAGCGAGATTCATTTTGACAAGTTCAAGTTCAAAGACTCACCCCCTAAGACGCCGAGCTCCGATGAGTCTGGACTCAACGACAGCGTGCACTCTTCTTCCACCAGAATCACACATCAGTATCGCCATGCCCGCTCGGATATGGCGCTCTTCAAGAAACACAGCAAGCCACTTGCACATCGAATGAAGAAGAAGCTGGTATACAGCGAATCGGTCCAGCCTCTGCGATCTCCTACATATGGGAAGCCCAAGGTCATTGAGGACAGTCGGGACCAGATGGAGGCAGAGGACCAGATCAATAGCTTGCAAGCCTTCCTCGAGTCCACGACCAAGCGACCGATCGGGCCACTTAAACTACCCCAAACGAAGCAGCTTCGTCAGGCAAAGTCGAGCGACTCAGGCGATCGAGGGTCCCCCACCAGAGATCAGTCCAGATCAAGCTCGCCGAAGACTGCACCAAAACCCGCGGCAGCACCCAAAAGACCTGGCATACTCCGCTCATCATCGTCACTAGACGTTACAAAGGCCTCAAGTTCGTCCAAGCATTTGCAGACCGGCTCTCATTCTCTTTTCGGGTCTCGACGGCGCGCACATCATGACTCGTCCGAAGATACGACACCTGCAAGTTCCCCAACGCCCCACTCACCATTCCATTTGACTCTGCCCAAACGCGAAAGTTCGCGCAAAATAGAGCCGAGACACACTCAGCCGGAAGACCACTATTTCTCGAGTCTGCGCCTGAGCATGTCGAGCCGGGTCGGCTTCACAGCGACGCTCGCACCTCGAACGCCAGATGAGCCAGCCCCATTAAGTCCGCGTCCCACACCTGCAATCGCCGCAGCTCAGAGTACTCAGCAGGCTGCAGATATTACGTCCGCCCTGATGGAGCCTGTGCAAAGGCGAACAAGCATTTTTGCCATGTTCGAAAAAGGCGCAGTGCCCAAAGCGACAGATCCACAGAAACGAGAAGACCTACAATCTCCAAGCCAAGCCGCAGAGAAGGCTGCATCACTGCTCGGGCCCATGTCGCCACTAATCTCGCCTCTGACCGATATAAGAGACCCCATGGACGCCAACATGCAAGTGCGCGGTCGTCGGCGAACTTCACGACTGGACGACCAGCAGGCAACAGCGCTCTTCGTACCACTCACGCCTCTCCGGGAAGACTTCGACCGCACAAGGCGTGTGTCCATTGAGGCGCCTGGACGCGAAGGCAAGTTCCGTCCCGATGAAACACCGCAGCCTTCACCGCGTGATGGGCTCACGGAACATGTTCCTCCTGACAGTAGCCCTATGGCAGGACTACTAACTGAGAGCCCGCGGGCTACAAGTAAGGGCCTGTTCAACAAGCTTACGCCGCATGTACAGCATCAGGCCGTTGTGGAGCCTACGCACCCAACCAAGCTTCCGATTGAAGTGAAGGCCAGACGATCCTCAGTCATCGAAGAGTTCGTTGCCGAGCTGCGTGGTGTTCCCTGTATGCGCAAGCTCACCTTCATAGACGACGGCTCCAGTAGGCTCCTGAAAAAGCGACGCTCTGGCTTCTCAGGCATGTCGCAGCCCTCACGACCTAGTCTCAGAGCCTCATTAAGCTCCAGACGCAGCGTCACTGCCATGGCGCAGCCGTTGCGACCCCTTGATCTGCAGAGTTAGGATCTCACAGTTACAGATTTCTCTCAGACGTCCTTCATACAGCGTTACCACGACACGCGGCGTCACGAGCAGCATATTATGCGCGGCCACTGCGAGAGGGCGTTGGCCTCAGATCATCCAAGTGACAGTCATACAATCATATCTTATGATCACGATGTGCCGGATCATCTGCCTGGTAGCCCGCTCTGCCCAGTAGAGCTGAAGCACAAGACGAAGGGTCAGGGCATCTGCCCGTTGCATGGCAGGAGGAGTGAAGTTGTTGCTGCGAGGGGCAGGGCCGATGCAAAGAGAGCAGGGAGTCTAGCTACAGCGAGGCGAGAGCCGGAGATTGTGTTTGATAGTGGAGCCATGGAGGGAGAGCAGGATGGTATCAAGCACGAAAGAACAGGTAGCTAGGCTTGTACCTAGCGTGAGTGATAACGGTCCGACGACCTACGAGTGCGGCTCCGCTGATCTCTCCGCGGCTTGCGTCCATTTGTTTCGTTTCCACGACTTCGCTGGTGGAAGCACGCTCTCCGCTACCCCCAGGATCGAGATATCCTGTTATCTGGTGTCGTGTCGACGCAGCTTCATGGCACACAAGGTCTGTTCCACTGTACATACGCATCACAACTCAAAGCTAGGACACGTACTGTCACCGACCGAGGAGGATTTTGAGCTCTGGTTTGCACGCACTGCAGTAATTGCGGTAGATATTGCCCAGTGGCAAGATGATAAATACATCGTGGGTACAGAAGCATACTATACTACATGTCCAGATCGTGCTGACCTCTGCTAGCCTCGCCGCGTGGATTTTCGTCTTCCATCTTCGGTCTCGCCTCGCGAGTCTACGATCGGATCTACCTCGAGCATTGGCGCATCAAAGGTTGCTTTGCCAGGCGTGATGCCCGTTACGTTTGACTTTGCTGGAGGAAGAACCCACTTCGTCTCGCTGAGCCACTTCTCGGGTTCACCGCCCATGACTTCGTACCATGTCCCCCTGACGCGGTACATCTGGATCATGCCGTCGTGATTATTCGAATCTCTGGGTGGAGTTGCTTCCGATAGAGGTGCTTGCGATAATCTCGGCACTTCTGTGGCCGATGGTGCTTTGTTCGCAGCAACACTCTCAGCTCGCGGTGTGACAGATGGCCGATTCCGTACAGAAGGCGGTGCTGGACTTGCAGACGCCATCGACGATCGTGATGACTTCGGACCAGGCATCAGCGATGCCGCAGGCAGCTTCGCGGCAAGACATTTCTTCGCCACCTTCACGACAGGCAAGACGGGCATGTCTTCGTCTGCGCCTGCACTCAGTGCCAACAACGCAGGCGTGATCACAGGTGCGTTGGCCTGACTCTGCCGATGCTGCGACTTCAGCTTCTTGCGAGGTGGTGGAGCGCAACTGTCATCACCCTGCAAGCTATCTCGTCGCGAGGATGTATTGGCAGCAGAAGGCGAGCTTTCGAGCACACTGCGCTCGACAAAGGCGTATGCGATGCCATTGACAGCGGCGTCCTGAGCTGCACACGCATCGAGAGCTGTGAAGTAGGGCCGTTTCAGGGTTCGCTGGGGCTGACTTGATTGGCTTGGCAGAAGGATCTCATGAGGAGGCGCGTTCGTCGGGAGGGAGATCGGGATGACAACGTCGTCTTGACCGCGTCTGCCTTGAGGTTTGTCGTAGAGCTGCCATGACCGCGATTGGATTGATAGCCGGTTCTGCATCGTGTACTTGATGGTCTTCGGTCGAGTGGGTTTCCTAGTTCGAATTAGTGAATGTACATGATTGAAGATCATACCACATGCTTACCAGGGACGCGCGTCGACGACTCTGCTTCGAGTGTGTCGTCGATGGCTACCTCTTGTAGATGAACGTCTGACCAGCAGATCGCACGAAATGATAAACGGCCGTTGTTATTGTCCAGATTGCCACGCGTAGAAGTCGCGAGAATCTCGCTCAAGCAGAAGTGATGCCTAATGCTGAGTCAAATACTGTCACGTAGATGGCGGTCCAGATAAAAATCGTCGCTCCAGTGTTAAGCACGTGTAAGGAAAGTGTCGAACAAAATGTTTGTGTCGATGATGTAGTGGATCAGGGAGTAGTGTGGCTTGGAGAAATCACGACGTTTCTTACGCGCTAGTGATAATCACAATAGCAGCCAATACAATCACAGTCCGACCAATAGCGAGCCGTGATGACTATACTGCCGAAGCCGTGTAGGAGAGCAGCACAGTGAGATCAAGGTATCGATTCATTTGTAACTTTGCTACCCTACACCGTGCCACAAGGTCACTCCACTCGCACTGCTGCCTGCCAGACAGACGCCTTTGTCTCGGCTCCAGGGCCGATGCACCTGTACGACAGCAGACCCTCGTGATGCGAGATCGTCGTTCCGACGCACAGCAGCTCGTACACATCACATCCTGCAGTGTTGTCCCGGGACTCGCACGATGTGCGTAGTGCTGATGATTCAGGGGACTGACGATAGACAGTATTCCGCTTTGTAGGTACCAAGTCCAACTTGACCGTGTTGTCATCGACAGCATGATCGAGGACCCGCGCAGATTATCACTGAGACAAGCGTGGTCCCAACGTAATGTTACGAGCTAATCGTGGCAAACACTCTGCTCTACTGCGACCCGATGCTCTGGAGCTACCCAAGAGCAAGTGTCCCGCTCATGATTTGCCCGCGGCAGCGACAGTGAGAGCACAAGACAAGCACCATGATGTACACTTGGTCGTCAGCTGCGCTTCCAGGGCATGACTGGGCTCTCGATAATGTTGTGATCCCAGTCGGCATGCACAACACGCCGCGCGAATCTTTGATGACTTTGTGTATCAGACTAGTATTAGTACATGTGAGTGGCATCATACACTCATCTTCATCGTAATGCCCTTATGTGGCTCGTACCCAAGTATCTCAAAGTCCTCGACCTTCCACCCATCAACATCACAGCCAGCCTCGCGTGCGATCTTCAACTCAGGAAACGCCCGCGGCACTCTCGTGATCTGCTGCTCGAGCGCTTCCCGGTGGTCGAGATAGACATGTGCATCTCCCATCGTGTGCGTCAGTGTGCCTGGGATCAAGTCGGCACACCTTGCCAACATATGCGTGAGCAGTGCGTACGAGGCGATGTTGAAAGGCACGCCCAGTCCCATGTCGCATGATCGTTGGTAGAGTAGTCCATGAAGCGTCCCTTGCTTGCTGCCGTCTGCTCGCGTTGGCGCAGAAGCCGGAAATGAGACGTAAAATTGCGCGAACATATGGCAAGGTGGCAGGGCCATCTTGCTCAGATCCGCAGGGTTCCAAGCAGACAGGATGATGCGTCGTGAGTAAGGGTCCCTCCTTAGCTGATGCAAGACCGTGGCAAGCTGATCTGTACCCTTCCCAGCATAGTCCGCGTGACAGTGTTGGTACTCAGCACCGAAGTGCCGCCATTGGAAGCCGTAGACAGGTCCTAGGTCGCCTTCCTCGCGGTCTGTCAGGCCAACCGAGTCCAGGTACTTCCGTGAGGCGTTGCCGTCCCAGATCTTGACGTTCTGGTCTTGGAGGGTCTTGGCTGAGGTATCACCGGAAACGAACCAGAGGAGCTCGGCTATGACTGCGCGGAGGAAGACTCGTTTTGTTGTGAGAAGTGGGAGGATGGGGTTTCCAGAGGGTGATGTGAGGGAATACTTGTGTTGAGGCGGAAACGGAATTGCGAGAGTGCCAGTGCCTGTGCGATCCGGTCGATGTTCGCCATTGCGGAGGATTTCCCGGATGAGGTCGAGATACTGGTACTCGTCGTGAGGTTCTCGAGGTGAAGCTGGTGTGGTGTCCGAGTTTGTAGGCTTGACCTTGTGCTCGACGTTTGGGCCGCTCGTGGGGCCAATATCCTCGATTGCGATTGGCGACATGTCTACGGTCTGGTTTTGCTTGAGAATATGATTCCAGACAGTCACAGTCAAGTCAAGGTCTTAAGTGGTCGCGTCTACACGCGTCGGTCAACGTCGCGAGGGTGCCACGGTGAAGTCGAGTGGTACCTCGGCTAAACTTGCTGCCGCTGTGGCGCTGTGTGGCGTACCTGTCTTCTCGGTGATCAGTATACTGTTCCAGCTCATGCGATAGCGTGACATGGATCGAATTGATTGTTGAAGCACAACAATCTTGACTTTGCGATCGAGTAAGGCAACCCATCATGGCCTCCAGCGATAATCGACACTGGGCGCACCTGATCCAAGAAGTCATCATCGGCGCTGGAACACTCATCTCCTGCTTCTACATCGCTCGCCAGCTGCTCTCACGACTCGACCCCGATGCTGGCGCAAAGGCCGAGTCGCAGAAGAAAGCGCTCGCTGCTTCAGCAAGACTACAGAGCATCTTTGGTGGCAATCAGAAGCAGATCGAGGATGACGATGCCTACTCATCAGATGAAGAGGACGATGGTCGGGACCGAAGCGGTGCCAGGCCCGAGAAGGAAGATCTGGTGCTCAATTCGTACGAGCAAACGATCGCTATGGAGGTCGTAAGCCCGGAGGAGATACCCGTGACCTTCAACGACATCGGAGGGCTCGACAGTATCATCGATGACTTGAGGGAGAGCATCATTTACCCTCTCACGCATCCGCATTTGTACTCTGCGCACTCTTCGCTGCTATCGGCGCCATCCGGCGTGCTACTATATGGACCTCCGGGATGCGGTAAGACGATGCTGGCAAAGGCACTTGCACGCGAAAGCGGCGCATGCTTTATCAACTTGCACATCTCAACCTTGACCGAGAAGTGGTACGGCGATAGTAACAAGCTCGTCGCGGCAGTCTTCTCACTTGCTAGGAAGCTACAGCCTACGATAGTGTTCATCGATGAGATCGACGCGGTCCTGGGTCAGCGAAGGTCAGGCGAGCATGAGGCAAGCGGGATGGTGAAGGCAGAGTTCATGACGCACTGGGACGGACTGGCAAGCTCAACGACCAAGTCTGGAGCACAGCGGATTTGCATTCTGGGCGCTACGAACCGCATACAGGACATCGATGAGGCGATTCTCCGCAGGCTGCCGAAGAAGTTCCCGGTCAACCTACCCACAGCGAAGCAACGGCGGCAGATCTTCGAGTTGACGCTGAAAGATACGCGGCTGGATAACTCTACGCTGCCAGACGGCAAGAAGGCCCTGGATCTCAACATGCTTGTCCGACTGAGCGCTGGGATGAGTGGGAGCGACATTAAGGAGGCATGCAGAGACGCTGCTATGGTGCCTGTCAGAGAGTACATCAAGAGCACGCGTGGTCAAGAGAGGAAGCCACGAGATAGACGAGAGCGCCAGCGAGGATCTGCTACCCCGACTGAAGAAGTCAGGGGCCTGCAGACGGATGACTTCTTTGGTCGACGAAGTGCTGCACCTCCCGCGCGGACAGAGTCAAGTCGAGCAAGCTCGAGGACGGTCGAGGACAGCAGTGAAGTTGGGAGTACAGGGAGTGGCAGTACGGAGGAGGTGGAGTACTTTGACGATCCAGCCTGAGCGTACAGGTCTGCATGAGCTCTCTTCGCTCCACTCTCTATTTGGCCGATTGCCTGGCGTTGTACTACACTCACGTGCAACGCATGAAGCCTAGCCGTTGACCTAGTTCACCTTTGCAATCGTAGGGATTCAACTGGACGCCCCGACATGAGCCGTTGAACTTGGACGCTGCGCCGCGCGCGCTCGCTGTCGCCTCTCAGGACTTGATTGTCCGAATGTGTCTTTCCAAGGAGTATTCGAGACGTCTCTGCTACATCCAGCGCCGCAATTGGGTCGCTTCACGCCTGAGTAGGATGACCATTATACTTCGCGGCAATTGCCTGTGACGCCGTTGCCGCTGAAAGTCCGAAGCGCACCGCATAAGATACTCAGCTCTGCCTCTGCCGTCTCCAACGGACTTACAGAAGGACGCTCCGGCAGCGATGAACCGCGTGCTAGAGCGTGAAACGTGGACATTGCGAAGCCGATCTCAATCGGATAGATACATAGAACCACATAGAGGGCACGAATATAAGTTCAGTACACCCAGGTGCGACATCACTCTGCATCCATGTGTCCCACATGAGACGGACCCCCACAAGTCGTTATTGCCTTGATCGAAATTTTGGCATGTATCTCCACTCTGGCAGTTCCCACGGAAACTTGCTGCCTCGCACAGCCGCGCCACCCAAGCCAGCGACACTGACGAGACAATCGATGAGCTCGTGGCGGATATGCAGGCGAAACCCGAGCTTTCGGACGAGAGCCTGAGTGCTAAGCTTTCAGCGAAGCTGACTGAGGAAGGAAGTCGAGGGAAGCTGAGAAGGAACGGATGAAGGCGGCGATTAAGGCGTAGAGGAAGTAGAAGATGGCGGCGAGTGTTGGTGGTGTGAAGGGGACGCAGGAGATGAAGTGGAGACTGGGGGCGAGAAAGCGAGAGGAGAGAGTTTCGGGGAGGCTGGTAATGTGAGCACGCGGTCGAAGGACGCGAAGCTGGAAAGGACGGCCATGGAAGCAGAGAACGCTGAGAGGGAGCAGGGTGAGGTGACAGGAGAGTGGAGGAGGGGTGGCGTGCACTCGAATCTGCGGCTGCCGATGTTGAATCACTACCGTATCTTGTACAAACATGGCTTCAACACCTTCGCCTCATCCTCAGTCGTGATCTCCTCTTCCTTCTGCTCGTCAAGGAACTTTTTCTGCGCGTGCATTGGCTTCCTCTCCCTGCCCGTCTCCTCTTGCTTCGCTCCCTTCCCCTTACTAGGCGCAGCGGCCTTGATAAACTCCATCTTGACAAACATCTTGTTCCCCAAATCGACACTCTCCTCGCCTTCTCTCAATACGAAGCCTCTCTTTTTGAGCACCTCCACGAACGCGGACACGTCGGTCTCCTGCTGCACCGCAGGCTCAACGCCGTCGACTTCCATCCGCAGCACGGCGTCTTCGTTCTGACCATCAGTCTCTTTTTTCTTGCTCTCCTTGACCTTGGCAAGCGCAGCAGCTTTCCTCTTACTCCCCACGCTGTGCTCCACGACCTTGCCCTTCTTCCCCACCCTGCCGAAGCGAGACTTGATCTCCGCGACCCAGAGCTCACCCTTCCAGTGCAGAATGCGGTACGCCTCTTCGATGAAGGAGATCCAATTTGTTCCCATCAAAGCGAGGCAGAAGATCGCAACGTCGACGCTGTTGTCCTCCAACGGCAAAGAGGAGATATCCGCTTTGACGACGTACTTCGAAGGCGAATGCAAGTCGAAAGAATGCAACTTCAAGTTCAAGCTACTCGTCTCATTACTCGTCGTCAGTGTCCTCGCCAACCTCGCATCCCCACACCCCAGATCAGCAATGATGCACGTCCCCTTCGTCGTCGGCAGATGCGTCAACCCCGCTCCCTCCACTCCCTTCGCCTTCGCCGCCCTTGACGGTTGCGGTATCTTCGCCCGCTGTCGAATGGTGGATATGAAAGTGTCGACAGGGTTCTCGGGCCAAACGTCTACTTGTTGACGGAATCCGGCGTGGTAGTCTTCGAACATCTTGGGGTCGGAGGTGAAGAGGGCTTGGGCTTCGGCTGAGGGCGCGGTGTAGAGGGTTTGGTTTAGGTGGCGGAAGCGGGCGGAGATGAGCTTTTGGCGCATGGCGGATTGCATGGGGGTGAGCTTTGCGGAGGCTGCTGTCGAGGACGGAGGTGGAGGCTGTGCTTTAGAGGCTGCAGCTGGAGGGGTGACGGTGGCGTCGTTAGATGGCGCCGAGGCCTTGCGCTTCTTCTTGCTCTTCTTCTCGCTTGCCGCCGGCGCCGTAGCGGAGACCTCTGCAACGGCATCCTCAACTACTTGCTCCGCGCCTTGCCCAGTCTCTGTCGCAGGTTCTTTCTTCGCCTTCTTTCGCTCCCTCACCCCAACAGTCCCTGAATTCGCCCCAGTACCCCTCTTACCCTCGACATGCCTCTCCCATTGTTTCCCCAAGTCTACTTCAGAGACTGTCCCAGCATCCTGCCTTCTCTTGCGCTTCCGCGTCTTGTCTGCCTTGTCCTCTGCTTTCTCGAGCGCTTTTGCCGATCTGAAGACTTCCGTCTGCTTCGTAAGCGTCGAAGGATCAACTTTCCAACCTTTGACGGCGAACATCGTTGGGTTTATTGCTGGGATTGTAACAAGCGCAACTCGAGCTAAAGAAATAGCTGAAGTCGAAGCTTCAGGATTTCGCTCGGACATAGCGGTTTTAAGCTTTCCACTGACTTCACTTCCTGTTTTTCCCCAGTGACGCGCGAAACACACTCTTGCGCTACTATTGTCAATGCTGCAGATGCGGAAACTAGCACTACTGGGTCCAGTGAGAAGAGCTCGCTTCGTTGATTTGGTATGCGCAGAGCCATGCGTGTCTGCTAGACGCCACATTGACTACCGACATCGACATGGCTTCCAGGGCATCAGCTGAAGCACCAAGGGAAACAGCAGTAAGATAGCAAAGTTCGATGTTTCGTACTCTTGTGTGAGAGCGCTTACCCCCTTGCTTCACACGTGTCTCGTTGTCGTTGCATTCGCTCGCCTTGACATTATTTATCCCCAAGCTACCTTTGCATATCGACCACCGCTGGTGCAGACTGGCCGACATGCGCACGGTCACTCCGAATAGTGTCCATGTCCGTGAAACATGGATCCACTGGCCGTGGTAGTCTGATCCTTGCCGTTCAAAAGGAAAGGCCTACAGCAGAAGCAATCCGTTTGACAGTGCGTTGACACTGATTCGGTATGGTGGACTCGATACGAAGCCCAGCGATCAGCAATTTCGACGTGGAAACCGACTAAAGCGGCGCAGCCGCAAAAGAACGATGTTCACGGTCGATGAAGCACACTCTGGGCTTGTTGGGTGCTCCATGCCTCGCCATGCAAAGGCGGCGGCGACGAGGGCAAGCCAGCATGATCTCGCACACGACATATCGACGACGACAGCAACCGTGAGCCACAACACCATCCAAAATCACATGCGCGTCACACATGTGGTACAGTAACGCAGCATCAGTACAATCCTCAGCGTATTACAATCCACAAAGTATATAACCCCCTTCCCACCTCGCGGAGCATCCCTGAGCAGCCTCGTGCACTTATCGAAGTGGTTGGCATTCGCCGCCCATGTCGACAGGGTAACTCCGTGACGGCGCGAGTTCGAACACAGCGACGACCGCGGGCCTGATCACCCCGCGGTCGCAGGAGGTGCAGGTGCGTTAGCAGTGCGCGGGGGAAAAAGACAAGAAAGATGGAAGGTGCAAAGGAGGGAGGACTCGAAGGGCGCGGGACAGGAAACTGGGGTGTGGCAGATCCGGCGCGCCGGTGGCTGCCGCATGGCGTGGTTTCTCTTCCGTCGACGGGCGGAAGAGTTTTGGTGGGTAGGGGGAGGTAGGTGTGGTGGCGTGAGAGGGGTGAGTGGTGGGTGGTGGGAGGAGGAGGGTTGATGTTTTGCTACCACACCACTCGGAGAACTGGGATTGGGTGACTTTCAATCGTCCAGCGCCTCAGCCTCCTGCTCTTGGTCTTCCACGTCGATCTCCTGGAAGAGGTTCATAGGCGCTAGCAACTCCATCCAGTCCTTGCACAGCATCACCTCCTGGGACTCAGATGCAGAATCGACTCGAGCTTCTCCATTCGCTCACTCGATACGGCTTGCCAATTCCTCCTCGCCTGCTCCATCAGCAGATACAGACTCTCCGACTGCTCACGTTGCTCATCCGCTTCCTCCGCCAGGATCTCGCAGCGATATGTCCAGAGATCCAGATACTCGGTAATGTTCTGCAGACGCTTGAGAACATCCCGCACCGTCATAGGGTCTGGATCCGATACCGTGGGTCGGACATTGAGCTGCCCAGGCGACGAAGTGACAGAGAGTAAAGGGCTGTCCTCTCTCGGCGCAGGGCTAGGAGACTCTTCGCCTCTGCTTGAACTTGCGCTCAGGGAGTCGCGAACCCAGGATGTCGTCAGTGGGACTTTTGGCTTCTTGCTTGGCTTTGTTTGGCGCTTTACTCGATCGCGACGAGTCCCCAAGCGATCTTCTGTGTCGCTGGCGAAGACCTTCTTGCTGGCGGCTCTCCGGACAAGATCGTCTCCGTCCTGGCGAGCAGATTCGTCCTCATCTCTCGCGCGCTGACACCTGGACCCACGCCGATTGCTGGCGAAGCGGCGCGCCTCTTGAGGACTCTTCTCTTCGTCATAGTCATCAGAATCTGAGTCACTACTCCCGCCAGCATTCGAGCCACTGGCTTCCATCACTTGGTTGACTTGCTGCGCCTGCGCCTTCATCTACGCGGCAGCGTTAACCTTGGCGCTTCGAGGCGCCAGGTCCAGGAAGTAAGTCGTAGTAAGCTCTTCTGGCGAGCTCATGATGCGAGCACTGCGGCGAAGTTGTGTCGTGTTGGAGACCTTACGGTCGTTAGACTTGCGAATAGAGTGGTTGCTGGACTGCTGCTGCTCTCGCTGCAATGCTGCAGGTACAGTGGCACGTGTCTCTGGCATCTACTCCGGCCAGTCGTCTTCACTGGTTGGACTCAGCGAAGCATGTGGGATCTCTTCCTCTACATCAGACCGTGCAGCTTCACTCGCAGCGAGACTGGGAACGAGTGACTGACTCCTCGTGTTGTGCCGTGGCTTCACACGACTGGGATTTGCAGCCTCGGTGGCGCCAGACGTGTTCATCGCGCGCCTGAGCCGCACCACAATCAGCGATCCAGTGGAGGCACGACGAAACATGCTCCTTGCCGTTTCACTCTCGTGGACACCCTCAGTGGGCGCAAAATTGCCAGAGTCGAAGCTGTCACTATCTCCAGAGCGCTCTCGCTCTGTGCACCTGCATCGCTGGGAATGTCAGCGTCCCGCGAATCTGGAGCACGGCTTCTCCCCCTGCCATCACCCTTCGAGCTCCGTCGCTGAGCTCTAGATGCTCGGCGGTTGCTGCTCACCACCGCGTCCTTGAGTTCGACAGCCACATTCGCCGTCGTATTGTCGAGCAAGGTGGCAAGCGAGTTATTCGTCCTTCGTCCTGCCGGCCGAACAGCTTGGGCAGCCGCAGCCGGCTCGCGGCGAGAAGGCGCGAGGACTTTGTCGTCCCCTTCTCCCGCATTGTCGCCCTCATCGTCCGAGAAGAGCGGAAGGACGCCAAGAGGAGGGTTTCTGGACTTGCGTGTCATGCTGTGGTAATACTAGAAGGGGGAGAGCTAGACTCTCAGGCTACGTGACTGAAACACATTTCGTCAGCAGCGCCGCGCCGTTCCATTGCTAGGTGAATGCCTAGAGGCCACCACGATCGTCAGACGTTTCTGGATAGATCTCTCGTTGCGAGTCGCCTGGGCGCGTCTACGACTCACGTCTTCTGTCGCCTGCCTCTTCCACTCGAGTGGCAGTGAGAGACCTTCGTACCGGACCTTCGTGGTAGAAGCATAAGTCAGGAGGGCCAGCCATCGAGAACCCGAAGCTCCGCTGTATTCATAGTATGTACTCTTACGCCCAGCAATACTTCTTACACCCCACCCTAGCCTTGCCCATCTTCGCTTACTGGCCTGTCCTCTGTCTCTTCCGCCCACTCGTCCCGACCTGACTAGACTCCTGCCGCTCCTGCCGCTGACTCCGCTTCTCTTGCGCATCCAGCACAAGACTAAGCACATCGTACCCGAACTGCGGGAACTCTAAACACATCTTCTTGAACTCCTGCTCTGCCTCGTGCCGCAGTACATGGCTCCGCGTAGCCCAGAACGCCGCAACTGGGCGCCGGATCTGGTCATCAGAGGTTGCTGTCTCCTTATACACGAAGCGCGCGTACGCAATCTCGCCCTTGGCCGTCGAGCCGGTGAGGTGGATCTTCTTGTGTGCCAGGGCTGAGAGCTGCGGAAGGCCGAACTTCTGCGCGAGAGTGTAGACGCGTGCATGGCGGAGTAGCGCGATGCCGGAGTCGTCTGGCGAGGGGACTGTGGGGTCGTATTCCAATGCGCCACTAGAGAGCGTAGGGAAATAGTCGCCTTTGTAGATGAATTCCAGCACTGCGGCGGCGGCGTGGACATCGTCTTCGGGCATTGCGATCCGCCGGGGGGCATTGGAGGGCAATGAGGCGATCTCGCCGGCGAGGTAGGGGGAGTGTTCGAGGAGAGCTTGGTGGGCGGAGAGAATTACGTGGTCGTCACCTGAGCCGATGGAGAGCTCGACTATGGGCGATTTGAGGTAGCTATTGCTTTGTTGGCTTGTTTGGCGTTGCGCGTGCTGCAACGGATGCGCTTACTCAATAAAGCCTGTGCGTTCTGCAATCGTCGGTTCGATGCCTTCGAGACTAGTCGCTTCCTCATCGCCCGCTTCCTCCTCCTCGGCTGTGATATCTGGCATTGTCTCCTCTATATCGTCCACGTCGACGATGACTTCGGGATCTGCCATTCTCCTTGAGTGTGTATATAATCTTTGGTAATGACAGATGCACACTAAACGAGTATTGACGCGATCGACTCTTCGGTGAGAGAACTACCTTTACTTGAGCTCAAGCCGCAAAGTAAGCTGTCGCAAAGCTCAGAGGTTGGAGAGGCTGGAGTCGGAGCTGGACAAATAAGGTTGTACCTGCATATCGCGCTAAACCTTGACAGGTGTACTGAATCGAGCCTGAGGCATGATTGCAGACCACCTCTCCACCCAGCTTCCATCTCGCTGAAGATGCTACAAAGCAGATCATGACAGCGGGAGGACAGTTCTGGGTGATCTAGAGAGCGAGAGATCGTTCATCTTCGCAAGTCGGACGCAGTACTCGCTCTGGGGTGTACTTTGCCGCTGGACGTGGCGTCGCCGGTCTTCGCTAGCAAGCCGAGCAGCCTGTCTTGTGCTCGCGCTGTCGAAGTGACTCGGATCTGGCAGACCGCGTTCGCCCGCCTACCTTCACAGCCCTTCGCAGTACTGATGCTCGACCTCACGAAGTGACCGAGGAGTAGGTAAAGCTGCGCAAGCGGGACGTCGGACGTTGGGAATAGACATCGCAACCTGGAGCTTCTAGCCATGCTTCAGCGTTGCCGAACATGCCGCACGTGGCTTTAAACCGGAGCCCGTCAGGCGGCCAGCGAAGACGGAACGCGACATGGTCTGAGGTCCAACCGTCCGGCTCCTGGCAACGCTATTCCGTCGACCACGGCTGGGCGCAGAGTATCCCACATTCGGTATGCATCGCGCTCAGCCCTACGGTAGGTCGATATGAGTTACCGCGATCCACGACATCTCATTCAAGGCACCTAGGCTAGAGTAGAGATTATCCCAGGATCGCGTGCAGCGCGTTAGTTGTACTCGTACCGTGATCCTCTGCTCGATTCAGCCGTCTTCGACCTCACTGCATTGCTCGCGAGTCCGGCCATACTGCCATACGGCGATGCGGGCCACAAGGCAGGCGATGTGGTTACTGGATGGGGTGTCTTGACGCCTTGGCGCAATCTATCTTCTCTGCCATACTGCGCAGAGATTCCTCAAAGCAGGCGCCGCTCAGGCATGGTCTTGAGTTTCCATGCCCTGTGCCAATGGTATCTATATAGCAGGTAAGCCTTTCTCTGTATCGACTTCCCACCTCTTTCGCTCCTCTGCGCTCGCATTCGCTTCCCTCACTATCTGTCGCACCCCTTCCTCCATCGGAATGCTCGACCTCCTCACCCCCCTCCTCCGCCGCGGCAACGCAAACGGCACCTGCACCAAGCAGACCTGTACCTACGTCTGGTCCGTCTACGGCTACCAGCCATCCCTCGCCGCGACTCTCCTCTTCCTGATCCTTTTTTTCCTCTCAGGCCTCACCTACATCTACCAAGGCTACAAAACCAAAACATGGTTTTTCACCATCGCCATGACGCTAGGCTGCTTCTCAGAAGTCCTCGGCTACGTAGCGAAAATGCTGCTCTGGCAAGATCCGTTTTCAGACGCTGGATTCAAGATGAGCGTCACGCTGTTGACTTTCGCGCCAGCCTTCTACGCAGCGGGGATTTACTATACGTTAAAGCACATCTGCCTTACGTTCTCCGTTGAGCTGTCTCGCGTAAGGCCGATCTGGTATACGCGGGTGTTCATCACCTGCGACGTGATCAGTATTTTGCTGCAAGCTACTGGCGGAGTGGTGGCGAGTATCAGCTGGAACAAGTTTGTGCTGGATATCGGGGACGATATCATGATCACGGGGTTGGCGACACAGGTTGTGACATTGGTGATTTTCGGGGCGCTGGCGGCAGAGTATGGAGGCAAGGTTTATAAGAATCAAGAGAAGCTGAATCAGGCTACGGTGGAGTTGAGGCGGTCGAAGATGTTCAAGCTGTTCTTGATGGCGCTTTGGGTGGCGTATTTTGGAATCTTGATCCGGTGTTGTTATCGGGTTGCTGAGCTGTGTCGGGGATGGTGGGTCGTTTTTTGATCGGATCACAATGATGCCGAGCCTGACTGACGATGTTCATAGGGGCGGGCAAAACTACATTATGCGCAACCAGGCGCTATTCATCGGGCTTGACAGCGTTCCTGTCGCGATCGCCAGCATCGTGCTGAACATCTGGCATCCGGGCTGGTGCTTTCCGAAGCGAGCACTGATGCCAGACGCTACGGCCTCGCCCAGGATCGTGTCGGAGAAGGGTGGCAGTGGGGAGAGCAGCGTTGAGGAGGTGTCTCGTGTGTAGGTTGACGTTGCATGCGCCAATGCCTGGGAGGCTATTGTCAGTGTCATCAGCCGCGGCATCTCGACGATCCCGGCTGGGAGGGCGTTGGCGATCGATCGGAGTCTGCTCCACGGTCTAGCAAGTAGATCAGTATTCAATAGAGTAGAGTCCCGCCGTGTTGACCAGATTGCCGTTACGTTGAGCAATCCTTCGAATGTGATTGATCCTCCGGAAGTTGAAGTGGTGCAAGATTTCGAAGTTGAACTACAGGACGTGGAGTGGCTCCGCTGCCATCTCAACAAAACTGTCCTGCTGCACGTGATCTTTGCCGCAAGAAAGACCTTGACAATTCTCTGTCCCAGGAACCCAGAACGCCGTATGTGCAGTCCAGCACCTTTCATCCCTGATGTACACCCACCCACCATCCCCTCATGACCCGCGTTACTCCTAGTTCGCCAGTATCGTCTTCACCATATCTGTCTCCCAGTCAGCAAATCGTTCCCACAACCCTCTTCTCCCCTCCCAGCTTCAACTCGGAACAGCGCGACTCACCCATATAATTCAACTCCCCCGAACTAGTATCCACAGCCTTCAACAGCTCATCCACCTCCTCATCGCTCATCTTCTCCCCCAAATTCGTCAGAATATACCGGAACTGGCCCACGCCAATGAAGCCCGTCAGGTCTTTGTCGAAGACTTGGAAGCCGCGGCAGTATTCTTCTGGTTCGCCGGGGTCGCGGA
>JAVRRP010000493.1:0-17489 GCA_036872775.1 Oleoguttula sp. CCFEE 5521 | reverse complement strand
CGTCCACTCCTCGTCTCAAGTAGCGCAGGCCTGCGCGCTTGACAGATCGCCTCGAGATGATGGTGATCAGCAAGTCACTTTGATTCGTTGCCTTCGCCGGTTCTCCTTGTGCAGCGACTGCTTCCTTCGGCTGCTCAGATGCACCAACGATTGCGTCCTTCTCGCCCTCTTCGGTCATGCCAATTGAGAACGCTCTCTGTCCGACAAACCCCTGTATGACAGGCAAGATAGCGAAGTCCTGACTACTGTCAATGAAAGGCTTCACCAGATTGCGGTTCCAGAAGAAATTGGTATCGAACCGTTTGTGTAGCGGCAGAGAAGTGCTTGAGGGACTTTCTTGGGCAAGACTAGAGGAGAGATCATAGTCGTACGAGAAGTAGAAGCTTCTCGAGCCGAAGAAGAGCTTCGCAGATCGTAGTATGCGTGGGGTCAGAGTTTCGACGTTGGACGTCTGTGTAGTTGCATTTTTATCGCTGCCCGTGCCTGACTTCGAAGTCTCCTCCGTGGCAGCGTCATCTGCTTCCGTAGACTCTGTTGTTGCCAGCGCGTCGCCCTTTGGTGTCTCCTTTTCCGCTACCTCTTGCACTGCAGGCTCCTGTGCTGGCTTCGCGGCTGGAGGCGCCCTGCTGAACCACTTGCCTGCAAATTTGCCGTACTTACCTTTGTTCTGCACTACATTCTTCAAGAACGACGTCGGCTCCTTTGATGCCTCACTTGCTTGCTCGGGTGCTTCGAGTGCTGCTCCAGTCTCCGCAGGCGACTCTTCATTGATGCTCGCCGCGTCTCCCTCCTCGCTCTCCTCGTGATCGCTGTCTTCATGCACAGCAGCGTTCCCTTGCTTCAGTGCTTGAGCAGCGGCCTGTACTGTTTTGACGGCTTCTTCGTTTGAGGCAAGTGGGACCAAGGTCACATCGGTGATAGTGTAGATCGGCCTGCCTCGAATTTGAGCTACTTCCTCCCGTCGCGTGATACATATCAGGAACTTTGCAGAGCCCAGATCCAGTAGACCTACAATGTGTCAGATGCTGTTCTGGTCAGGCGTAGAACCTGCGGAATACCCAAGATGCCATGCGCCTCGATCCGTACTTCGCTTGCTTCATGCTCTGCGTTCTGCTGGAAGGATGCAACCTCTAGACTGCCGTACTTGAGCCGAACACCAAGGGACCCTTCTGGCTTTCCTTTGGAAGAAACAGGATGAACGAGAATTCCATCCGCCGCAGCGACGCTTTGGGATGTCAGCAGCGCGTCAAGAGCATATATCAAGGCTACTCACATGTGGAGCTTCTTTGCTGATCCCGGCATCGTGAAGGTAGAGAGGGAAGAAAGGATACTTAGCTATGCCGACCTAATCGTTGTGAGCCCACAAGAAGATTGGTATTGTAGAAGATCACAAGGCATGGTTAGGAAAGGCGTGCGACTACAATGATGTCAGTTCATGCCGCCAGATGTACCTTCCATTGACCAAGCTAGAAACGGTGCAAACGGTGGACAACTTGGGCGTAACAGGTCGGGAAAGACTCCTTAGACGATTACCAGCGCCCGTCGGACTGTAGAGGAAGGTAGCAGTACAATGATGAGAGCGAGAGGGCGAGCGCGTGGACTGCAGTCAGACACGAACATTGCTGAGTGAGATTGTGTCTAAGCACGGACTCGTCACATGCCACGACATCGTTGGCGTAGGATTAGACAGGCTCTCGTTCCACCACATACCCTTTCGTAGCACAGCATCACATCGCATCATGGAGAAGCTCAAGGGTGTCGCGAAAGGCGGCTGGAAGCCAGAGACCGACCGCGCGATCCATCGAGACACGTGGAAGTCAGATCTACTGCATCGAGGCAAGCAAACGGACCCATACGCGAAGCAGCGAGAGACACATCAGTCGCAGCCACTCAATGCGCTGAAAGATCGTAAGACTGTGTGACGAGTGATGAGTATCGGCAGCATGGTGACCATCCTGCGTAGCGTCACAATTTGCACCTCCACCCAAACATTCCGCATATTATGGACCTGATGGGGTATCACCGAGTCGGACGGGTACGGGACTGTCAGCAACGTCTTCGGCTTCAACAGCACGCGGACTTGGTGCGCCTGCTCCTTTGCCAGCACGTCGTCCTGATCCTCGAGAAGAAGAGCAAGCTCCCAGGCCACCTCCGGAGCCGTACCGGAAGGATACCACAGGTCTGCGAACAGACAACCTGCCCGCACCACCGGTAAGACGAGCAGTCACAGGCTCCTCATCGCCCGCTCCAGTCCCACCGCCACGAGCAAAGCCAGTTCTACCGCAACGAGTCAACTCCGGCCCTCCACCAATCCTCCCACCACGCCAGAATGAGTACCCAGACGAACATGCGCCTCCCCCACCACCTACATATGGCGAGGCTACGAGGCCAGTGATAGCGCCGAATCCAGCTGCGATCAATCGTCTAGCCCAGGCCGGCGTGTCCGTACCAGGCTTCGGCATTGGCAGCAGCAGAGAGAACGCCTCCGCTGTGTCAGCAGCTGCAGGCATGGTGCAGCGGCATCCAGAGCAGGTCGCAGCAGCCGCAGGGTATGTGCAGCGCCACCCGGAGCAGGTAGCAGCAGCTGCGAAGACAGCTCAGAACAACTCAGGGCAACTCAATGAACTGCAGCAGAGGTTTGCTCGTATGGGCATTGCATCTTCGTCTTTACCAGGCCCTGCAGCGCCGACGCAAGGTGCACAACAGCCAGCCGCGTCATCTTGGCGTTCGGGTCTGCAGCCTGCTTCTTCATTGGCGTCTTCTGTGCCCGCATCGCCCTCTTCACCAACTACGGCGACGGGCAAGAAGCCTGCACCCCCTCCTCCGGCAAAGAGAGTTGGGTTGAGCAGTGGCGAAGCGCCGGTACCGCCACCCATACCGATGTCTAGCAAGCCACGACCACCATGATGGTCTGACTTACACGATCATGCACGACTCATGGGCGACCAGTGAGATTGATGACATTAGCGTAGCGTACCAATACATTTCCACACCCTAGCTTTTCGCCCAGAGGCACGTCATAAACAATGCATCCACCACCCGCTAAAGCCAGCCTCTCGTACTCAGTCGTACATGCCCCACGAAGGCGCTCCTCAAGCCCAATCACTATGCCTTGCCCAATTTCTTCCCCCAAGTACCCAGCACTTCCCACCCCTCAGCGCCTTGACAGAATAACACAACCCTTCGCTCTCCAGCCCCACCCACCCCGCAGCCCCGAACGTCGCGCCCACAATCCTGCTCGTGGGGAAGAAAGCGCCTTGCCTCACCAAATCCGCGCGGAGGTACAAGATCGTGGCCCCCACGCTATCCAATGGGAAAAGGTCATCATCTTTCGAGTCCTTGATTAACTCCGGGACAGTTTTGCGACTTTTCTCGAGACGCGTGTACGCTGCGTCGCGGTCTGCGTGCGGGACCGCCTCAAGCAATGTCTTCTCGTCGCGATCTAGAGCCCAGGCGTTTTTGTCGTAGTTCTCAATTTTGTGCTGTTGGCAACGTGCTGTGATTACGCCGGCTTCGGAGTTCGAGTCGGAGTGGTGCAGCATCGTCTGCACGATCCGCGTCGACAGCTCCACGACGTCTACATCCAGCCAGAGAATGTGTTTCTCGTCTCGCAGAGCGCGAGAGACGAGGTAGTTCCGTAGCCCTGCTATGGCGGAGCGACGTTGCAGTTGTAGTGCCGGATCGTGCCGGGTGTCGTAGTTCAGACCTGGGATCGAGAGCGGGGAGTGAAGGTAGATGTCTACTCTCGCAAACGGGAGACGATCAGTAGCTAGCCGTATCTTCTCAAACTCGGAGGCTGAGGATGTGAGGAGCGCGAGCGAGACATTGGCCAAGTTCAAATCCGTGGAGACGAGTAATCCCATGAAGTCGTTCGCTGTACGCGTCGTTTCGCGGAAATCGCTGCTCCAGGATTTGGCATCTTGATTCAGAGCCAATATCAACAGCGAGGGCTCTGAATTAGCAGTCCGCCGGCGGTAGTGTTTCGTTCCATCGGCCAGAACCACCTCGCCGGCTGTTATGGCGCTGAAGTCCGGCTTCGCGTAGGCATATCGTCTGTGACTTCCAAAGCCTAGACAACTCCCGAAAGTCCTACAACTCCAGCTTCGTTGCCGGAGTTCGAATGTCCGGCTTAGGGTCCAGGCGAGGATTATCAGGAAGATGATGAGGAATTTGCGGGAATGCAGAACTGCGCCGCGCATTGAAGTGGGAAGTAGGTATCAGCCCATGTAATCTGGGGCACAGCACGGCTTGCGATAGTGGAAGATACGCGTTGCATATGGGGAATTTGTGATGGCGTTTCTGGGGTGCATGGAACAATGGAACGATCAGATGGAAGGGACCTCGGAAAGGAGTCCGCCAAGGCGAAATGCCGCGCCAGTGGCGAAGGTGTTTCAGCCTACCAATAGCGATGGGAAGGTCATCATGGAATTGAACACGCGTGTCAACCAGCTGAGAATACGCGACTCGGAACGTGTGATGGAAGGTGTTGCGAATAGGATTGGCGTTTTCACGCCTCGAGTGCCATACGTACAGAACGCTTGGCGCTGATACTGGCTTGTGCTATGCCCGTCCTAGTCGAACGCTGTTCATCAGCGATACTACAATCTATACCCTGTCGGCGCCGCCATAACACCAGTCGGCAGCCCAGTTCCCCTCATGCCGCCCGTACTACATACACAACCCTGGGCGACCCCGCTCGAGCTCGTGATCGGTGGCCCATTAGTGCAGTACGTGCTCGTCGTAAATGCAACCGTACTCGTAGCATTAGAGTAAGGCAGAAACTCGCCCTTAACTAGCACCGGTATGATCGCACCCGTACTCAACGAGAACGTACGATGGCCAAGGACGCGCAGCAAGCTGGCGATCTCACCGGAGTGCGAAGTCACTGAGATCCAAGTATGGTCGTCCTGCGCGAAGACCTGGTCCAGCGCCTTCTTGGAGCGGATATCCTGCGCTGGCGCTGGCTCGGCTGTGATGCCAGTCCAGTACGGATCGACTAGTGCGAAGCCAGGCTCGAACTTGTAAGTTGGGAACCGGGCAGCGATCACTGACTTGTTGCTACGGTGGTCGCAGGTGTGCGTGCTGATGCCTTCGCGGAAGAACTCCTTGATAGTGGGAACGAAAGGGTAGTAATGCGGGAGTGCGAGGTCTGAGAACGTGATATTGGCGGTGCGGGTGCAGCGCGTTAAAGGCGAGGTGTAGTAGGATTGCGGGTAAGGAGTTTTCTGGACGGCGATTTCGGACTTCCAGAAAGCATTGGCGATCTGAGCCTGCTTGATGCCGGGAGCCGTGAGGTCGGCGTCCTCCCAGGAGACGGTGGCGTTGCCTGTGAGTTCGCTCCACCAACACTTGAGAAGTCAATCAGCCTGGTCCATGAAGCGATCAATGTGCTCTGGGAGGCTCACATTCCAAGCTGGCGTCCCATAGTACGTCTCTGCGGCATTATGATATCCCTCCCCGTGCCTCCCAAGCCAGAACACCTTGTAGACCGTGTTCAATGGCGCATTCGCATTCAGCGAATTCACCACACTGGCAAATCGCTGCCAATCCGTAAGATTGCCACAGCTACCGCCCGTGAAGTTGCTCTTCAGGCCGAAATTCGTGGCAGTCTGGGCAGAGCATTAGTATCCGGGTTGGTGAGTTAGGTGGTGGGACTAACGTAGTCGAATGTTGATGCGTTGGTCGAAGCATCGTCTTGAAGGAAGTAGCCGGTCACTGTACTGTACTTCGTGTAGCCAGACGTGGATGTGCTATTAGTGCCATTCAGTGTAGCCGCATGCACGCCACAGAGGGCTGCTGCGGAGAGGAGGGCGGACTTGAGCATCTTGATCTGAAGTACACAGTGGGAAGAGAGCAGTGGATCCTCGAAGAGAAGTTTTGTAATGGCACCAGACCTACCTTTCTTTTCTATCTAGTCCACTTGTTGGGACCTAGAGGATCGTCGTCACGTCAGACGGCACGCAGTATCAAGATGGACGAATCCTGACATCGCGATGGTGGTTGAAGAAGCATCGGTTCCTGCATGACGAAGACGAGGTGCAACAAGTCGACGCTTCGCCATTGGCCACTCGATCTACCACGTGCGTGCCAAGTTTCGACTTTGACCTTGCGACGCCAGTCGTAACTTCAGATCATGGATATGCTCGAGGGAAAGACAGCAGAAGTGCGATGAACGTTTTGGACGTGGTGCTATCGTAGAGAAGCTCACATCTAGCCATGCGCGGTGTAGCTGTCACTAGCTCCCAGCTTTCATCAACATCCTGACCATCTCATGGCATTCATGCACACATCCTCGTCTTCCTCATGCGGTATACGCTCATGTAACATCATGCTCGCAGCAGTAGACACAACGCTCGTCGCATCTACTTGAACTGCTTTCCATCAGCCCACTCAAACTTCTTGCCCTCAACCTCGATGGGCTTGTCCCAACTCCACATGTCATCCACAAACTCCTTGTCCTCCTTGCTGCTCGGGTCCAACTTGGTGAACTCATAGCTGTCGACATCCGGCGCTACGTCAAATGCAGGAAGCGCCTCTTGACCACGCACAACGAAGGCACCCTTCACGATGCTGTCGTTGGCAGTGCCGAAGACCGACGCGCACCCGAAGAGATACTTGCGCGAGCCCTCGAGGCGGTTGAAGAAGCCGCCGACAAGGTTTGAGGACATGAAGGTTTGCGTCAGCTCCTCGTTGTACTTGTAGTCGACTCTCCAGATGCTGTACTCGTCGAATTTGCAGTTCTCCCAGAACCAGGGGAGGGCGACTTCACGCGTCTCCTCGTTGGAGTATTTGCGCTTCCTGTTGTATTCGTCAGTACACTGGTGCTAACGCTGCACGATACGAAAGTGTGACTCACCAGTCATCGAGGACGAATGTGGCCTTGGGCAGAGACTCGAGCGGGTGTTTCGCCTTGGGAGCAGCTGGCGCCTCATCCTCCTCGTCTTCATCGTCCTTGACCTCCTTCTTCTTCTCCTGCTTCTTCGGCTGCTCCTTGGGCGCAGCCTTCGGCTTGTCCTCCTTCTCCTTCTTTGGCGGCTGGTTGGCAATGGCAGTCTCGACCATCTCGGTTTTCTCCACAACGGCCTTGTAGATCTCCTGGTTGGTGATCGTCTCGAACCATCGGGTGGTGTGGGGATGCTCGCTGCGCCATGCCTTGTCGAAGACGAATTGGAACCCACGCGAAATGAGACCGGCGGTGAAGATGTCGGCAAGAGTCAGACGCTCACCCACGAGGTAGGTGTTGACGAGGAAGTGGGACTCGTAGACGGAGATGTTGGTGGCGGTGGTCTTCTGGGCGTCGTCGATGTTCTTCTTGTTGTACGGGTCACGGCCAATCAGGGGGCGGAACCAGGCGCCGAAACCAGGGAGAAGCTCAGAGTTGGCGAAGGACATCCAGCGGAGGATGCTGGCGTAGTCCTGCTTGGTCTTGCCGAGGAGAGCGGTCTTCTCATTTTGCGAGGTCACTGCAGGACTTGTTAGTAGGAGTTCACTTATTCCCATCCTGCTCTCGGTCTCATCATTCTCTTCATGCTGTCAGAGTGTGAATAAGTCTCAACAATAGTCTTCAGACAGGGATAACTGTATATGTGGATAATTCTCATCATTGCATGCGAAGCGCCTTTCGCCTTCCCACTTTTCCTCAATCACTTAGTCATGCAAGTACTTACAGTAGATAGCAATGGCAATGCACTCGGTGAGCACATAGCCGTCGGATCCCTCGAAGGTAGGGACTTTGCCGAGCTTGTTGAGCTTCTTGTACTCTTCGCTCACGCCTTTTGCCGGCTCAGTGTGGACATCCTCAAGCTCGAGGCCGTTCGCCTTGGCGACGGCAGCGATAGCGGTGGTGCGCGGGTTGCCCTGTGAAAGGAAACGAGATTGTCAGCAAATACATTCGTACTGCCAGTGGAGGAAAGCTACTAATCAGTGGGGCATATTTCCAAGGACACGTACTGGGTAGGAGTAGATCTTGCCGAACGCCATGATTGCTGAGGTGAGATGGGTATGATGCGCGTATACTTTGCCTTCGTTGGCTGGGTGGGAGTCTAATAAGGGAGCGAGGTGGTGGGTATGAGTATGAGTAGTGGGCTTTTGTTCGCAACAACGAACAGAATTTCTAGCGGTAGGGTCATAGCTTTTGCCTGACTCCGAAAGCCTTGGCACTCAAAGACCTCCGTCAAGGCACTATCGGCCACTCTGTTACGCTGCAGCACATCTGCAGGCACGACAATGGAGACACCTCTCATCCGCGCTGGCTTCCGCCGCGCCATCAGCTCCTCCCACCCACCAACACGGAGACGAGCCCTCGCTTCCCAATCCCGCACCCTCGCAACGCACCGCGATAACAACACCCCCTCCGAACCCTTCTCCGCCGCACCCCCAATCCGCTTCAACTCATCCCCAGACCAATTCGCCCGCCGCAGTCCACCCTCTCGCCTCCAGACCACCTCACAGGACTCCCGCGTGCCCCTGCTGTCCCGAATACGGATCCTCCCCGCCTCGCCCTCCTACTTCACTGCAACACCAACCTACACAGACGATCTCCTGCATCTGTCATCATTACTACGGAAGCACCAGCTCTTACCGCAGGCACCGCCCGATCAAACGGAAGCGGTCGCGTGGAAGACCTGGGCACAATACAAATCCGAAGTCGACGAGCCTGTGCGGGAGACTCGCTATGCCCGGCTTCTAGGGCTGATAAAACGACTAAACAACATACATCCCGCGCTCAAACCAGCAGAAGTCTCAGAGTCACTAGAACGCTTCAAGCGAACTGTGCAGCCATTCCTCAACAAGCCGAAACCTATCACCGTCGATGACTTTGGCCGTGCGCGAGCGGTGGGCCGCCGGAAATCCTCATCAGCTTCAGTATATCTCGTGCCTGGAGATGGCGAGGCGCGGATCAACGGTCAGTCCTTGACAGAGTACTTCGGGCGACTGCACGACCGTGAAAGCGCTGTCTGGCCGCTGAAAGCTACGGAGCGATTAGACCGGTACAACGTCTGGGCTGTGGCGCAAGGGGGCGGTACGACTGGGCAGGCCGAGGCAGTGATGCTTGGAGTGAGCAAAGCATTGTTAGCGCATGAGCCGGGGTTGAAGCCTGCGTTGCGCAGGGCAGGGGTGGTGACGCGGGACGTGAGGGAGGTTGAGAGGAAGAAGCCGGGACATGTGAAGGCGAGGAAGATGCCAGCTTGGGTCAAGCGGTAGTGTATATGTACTGAGCATGCCTATGTACAAGGTTTGATACCCAGCGTACGCTATGTACGACTCATTGCAACAACTAGGCGGTCCGCTTCATCCCTGTCCGCGTAAACAGTAGCAGCGTGAATCCGCGATGATCTGCAGGCTAGTCAGCAGCAGTCCTGCCATGCAGATGACAGAGTAATTGTTGGTGTGCGGGCATATCAGAAGGAACAAATTGGATAATTTGGAATGTCATTGTAGATCCGGTTTTAACGATTTTGAATCTCATCATTGCAGCGGTGCTGGAGGAACAGCGAAAGATGATTCACGTACCATGTCATGCTTCGTCCCCGAACTTCTTGTCGCTCCCTTCCGGACTTGCCATTTCAGGCCCACCGAGCCTCGGATCCTCTCTCGTGTTAGCGGCAGTAAGGACCGTCTCGTCCAGATCGAGTTTCGGCCCAGTGTAATTCTTCCTGCCGTCGACGAACCACTGGATCACCGAGATGATGAGTACGACGGCGAAGGCGACGACGCAATAGTTCATGCTGCTGCCCGTGACTGGCAGATCGGGCGGAAAGATGAAGAGCACGGTCGTGACGATCACAAACGCGATCCCGAGCAAGTTGGCAAACCAGGCGAAGGGCTCCGGAAGCTTGAAGTACCGCGTCGCAGGTAGCATGCGTCGGCCGCGAAGGCAGTTGATGGCGACTGGCATGGCGTAGGTGACTCCGAGGGCGACGACTGAGGCGGAGACGATGGCGTTGAAGGCAGAGGTACTGCCGAGGAAAATGCAGCCGAATATTACGACGATGGCGCTCGTAGCCATGAGGGAGTTCAGAGGTATGTTCAGGCTGCCGTGCACGCGGGAGAACACCCGGGAGAAGGGGAGGCCTTTGTCGCGGGCGAATGCTGCAGGTTGTTAGTCGATGGCTGCTAAGGGTAACATCGCGCGACTGACCGTAGTTCATGCGACTGGATGTCGTAAGGATCGAAATGCCGGCAAACAGAAGACAGACTAGCGGGAAGATGAGAAGGCAGACCGTGCCCGCTCGGCTGTTGGTGGCATTCAAGAGGATCTGTCCGAGTGGACCCAGTGGCGAGCTGACCACGTCTTCCACGTTACCTGCTACAAATAGAAGGCACATCAAGAAGATGAAGCCCGTGAAAAGGCCGATAGCCACGCAGTAGATCATGATCTGGGCGAAGTCAGCTATCGGCGGCCGAGTTGTCACCATGCGAAGACTCACCTTTGGACCCTCAACGGCAGGGTTTGGTATTTCCTCAATCATATGTGCGCACGCGTCAAACCCTGTCAAACCTAGAGCGCCCTGTAGTAGTCCAAGAAGCCAAGCAACCCCGTCTGGCCATCCAGTTTCGTTAAGGAAGCCTGTGAAGACGAACTTTGCAGAACTGTAATTAGGTGAGGCGCAAGCCAACACTGTGATCGAGATGATCACGAAGCCAGAGATCGACCATGTGATTGCAGTCTTGTTGACCAGCGGGATGATCTTGTTCCCGAACGCGTTGACCAGGAAGGCAACGAGATTGTACCCAATGTAGATCAGGAACTGATGCCATCGTTGGGCTTCGTAGGCAGCGTTATACATCGGTATAATGCCAATGATCAGCTGAGACCCGAGCAGGCCAGCAGTGGCAGTCAGAGCCATCCAGCCAAAGCAATTGATCCAGCCGCAAACCCAAGACAAGATAGGTACCCATTTCGGCCAGCTCACGACGGCGACCCAATGATACTGACCTCCTGCAGTTGGGTAGGCGCTCAAGAATTCGGCCAGCGAGGCGGCGAGGCAGAGATTGCAGATGCCTGCGGTCACGAGACTGTGAAGCGTCAGGATCCTGTGTAAGTGTCAGGGTTCGGAGCCAGACTCACCCCCAAAGCACCGAAGTCGAGCCTCCACTTGGCAGCGCCAAAGACAACGAAGCCGACAATGCTGTCCACGAGTTCAAGATCGCGAAGGCCAAGCCCAGCATAGACAGCGGACTGAAGTGGCGCGTCAGCTCTTGCTTGTGGCCGAGCGTAGCAAGATGCGCATTGTCCGCCACGACACTGTGTTGCCTGCGCGCCATGGCTGCGGTTTGTGGTACCCCGAACAATTTCTTGCAGATTCAAGACCTCAAGACACGTTCGTTGAGATCGTACATGGTCGTGACATGCAGAGCTGACGCCCTGCGAAGTCGGGGTTCCATTTTGACTCCAGGCATGCACGCAGATCATTCAGGCCTTGGGCCGCGCGCTGCCGTTCTCATCTTGGGCGATGCCACGACATCTTAGTCATGGCCAACCAAGCCCCGAGAGCGGGCCGAATTATGTGATTCTTGCTATCACGCAGGTCGATTGCTGAGAGAAAAGGTGTAGTCGAAGTGAGGTGCACAGCAGAAAAACGTGCGGCTTCACTACCGTGCAAAATGCTTGTCACGTCTTGGCTTCCAGTGATCTGAGTTGACTCTTGGCAAGTTTGCCCTCCACACCTGTAATGGGAAGCTGACGAGAGTCCTCACACCTACAATGCTAACACATCCACGATGGACGCTTCACCGTTCGCCAAGCTTTCTCAAGAGCTGCGCGACATCATCTTTGAATACGCACTGATCAATGATAAGCCCATCAATCTTCACTTGTCAGGGCACAGCACACCTTCATTCCCAAATGCCTTCCTGCAGACGTGTCGCGCGATGCGAGACCAAGCTCACCTGTTTTACGCCAGCAACGCGTTCCTGGTCGTGGAGACCTGGGAAGATGAAGATGACGAAGTGTCGATCACCGCCGAAGCATTCTTCAGGGCATTGTCTTCAGATCATCGTGCGCAGGTCAGGGACCTGACCGTCGACTTTGGTCTACTTGATATGACGAGGTTCACGTCAGACTTTGCAATTGAGTGGTACTGCGAGTCTTACCGCAGAATTCGAAGATTGCAGCAGCAGTATGCGTCGTGCCACATTCGGCTCCAAACAGATCTAAGATCTGATCCTGATTTGTGTTCCGGCAAGAGGGCGTCTGCTAGAATGGACGTTGACTTCCGCGATGTTGTCAGATCGTGGGATCATTCAAGAGAGCTGGCTAGGAGCAGGATGAGCAGCCTCCAACCACGACAACCCGAGTATGAGTCTCTACGCGACGCATTTGAGATGATGGAGTTATTGAGAGGCCGTGTTGGCGTGGACGGCATCTAGAATCCTTCTGTCTCGGGCTGCGATGCAGGAGGGTCGCCAGACGAAACACTGCACAGAGCGCACTCACTGATATCACCTCCGATCAGCACCCTCGATTTGAGTTGCAAACGTTGCGTTGCCGTGACCTCCACTTTCACGCCCGCGAAACTGGCATGCAGTACTAGTAAAACTCAATAACCACTTCCTATGGATCTCACCTCACTTGACGACTCTCGAGGGCGTGGTGATATTCCATTTACCGCGGCCAGGAGACTTGTGTGAGCACTACCTATAATCCCAAGCATTCAGAGCACCGGGCCAAAACTACAGCTCTGCTTTGACAAGTCCTCGATCAACAGAGCCATCGAGACTCTCGAATAGCAGATCGCACTTGCCGCCTTTCGGCAGTACAAGGAAGTGATCCCGCATCGTCATACTGTCAACAGTTGTCTGCGGAGGTGCCTTCACACTGAACTGGAGCACCAACGAAGCGACAACAAGCTTCAACTCCATCAACGCCAGATTCTTGCCAAGACAAGCTCTCGTTCCCTTGGAAAAAGGCATATACAACTCCTTCATTGCTGCCGTGCCGCCTCCTGTTTTCAACCAGCGATCTGGGCTGAAGGTATCGGGGTCCGGGAACGCATCGGCGTCTCGATTGGTTGTATAGCACTGCATGGAGACAATAGTGCTGGGCGGTAATCTAACGCTGCTTACAGTCGCTCCGGTGGGTGGCGTGATGCGCTGGAGGCTCGCAGGCGCAGCCGGATGGAGTCGAAGGCTTTCGTTGATAACAGCTTCCAGCAGCGGCGAGTCAAGAACTTCTCGGCTGACTGTTCCTTGCGGTGAAGAACGCTTTTGACACTCCTGCAAACCTTGACGTAGTTGTGTTTGCAACTCTGGATTTCTGGTGAGCTCCCAGCACAGATAGGTCAGAGTCGTACTCGTCGTATCTGTGCCAGCGAATACAAGATTCCCAACCTCTGTGTACGTCTCTCTGTCAGTCAGAGGTGCTTCGCTAGAGCTATTGAAGACAATCTTGGAAAGCAGGTCTTTGCGATTTGGAGCGCTCTTATTCACCCGGAGGTAGTCCTCATAGGCATGCTTGCCATACTATCTCAAAGTCAGCCTGCGTTTGCTATGAGACTGCGAAGCAGACTTACGTCAGTCACCCGTTGCTTGGAAGCTAGGAAGTCCTGCAATGCAGGCACAGGCAGCTTCGACATCACGGCAAACATCCATGGAAACGTCCATTGCATGCCGCTTATCAAGAACATTTTATCCATGTCATGGAGAAACTGTGGCGGCTGCTTGGCCTCCAGCGCCCCAAACGACGCTCCTAAGAACAATTGTCCCACAACGTCAAGTGAGAAGGCTCGGAAGCGTTCCAATGCATCGACGCTAGAGCCCTTCGACTCTCGGAGTACCTTCATCAGGTAGTCCACGCGCTCTTTAATGACTGGCTCTGTATTCTGGAGGTTTGATGAGGAGAAGGCATGGCTCAGTAGACTCCTCCGTTGACTGTGGGCTTTCTTGTCGCGGATGCTGAAGATCCCGAGCGGCTGTAAGCTCATGGACTCGTATATAGGTGCCTTCATGAAAACAGTCTGTTGGCCATAGATTGTGTTGATGGCATCGGCGCTAGCGAACGAGACTTCTTGAGGTCCGATCCGAACAGTAGGGCCATAGCGGAGATGTAGCTTGTGGATGACTGTGGTTCGAAAGCCAGCTAGGTCGACGAAGACGAGCCAGTAGCCGGTGATGCTTGCTAGGAAGGGACCTGGGATTTTGCGAAGTGGCGAAAATAGTCGGTTGTAGGCTATCTGGGAGCGTTCAGTGAGGTTCTCGAAGATCGGGTAGATCGCGCAGGAAACTACAGACCTGGAGGAGAACATAGCCTGCGATCGATATGATCGCAAGTGACAGCACAGTGCTGATGCTATACATAGTCGTCGCGCAAGTCTGGGGCTGAGTGACCACTCAGCGATCGAAAAGAGGTCAGGGCTTCTTATGGATTTACATATGTACGGTATGTTCGGAGAGCTACCAAGCTTCCGAAGACCGCGTGTAAGGTACAGAGCCCCATGGGGTGAACCCCGCGCTACGATTGCGTCCTCTGCAGCTCTCCACATGGTACGTGTTGCTCCGATCGGTCGAGCTATGGACCCACCTGTTCCGTGAACAGTGCAGCCACGGAAATGTGGAGTCATACCAGATCCGGAACCCCATACACAGTAATGACTCCAATGGATCCGTGCAACCGTCTGAGAACCCGTACTGGTCTGAACGCTGCGGATACCCAGTACATGGTACTGAAGAGTTGCAGATCGGTGGGTAGAGTCACGCAGATGCCCCACTATGCAGGAACAGTGTCGACATAGCGCCGATATAGATCCAAAATCGACAGTCTCTGCGATCATTATACAGCTGTGTGCTTCGACTCAAGATACTTGTGCAGAATGGCTTCCGAAGCACGCTGCTCATCGTGAGGGTAAGGGTACTGCATGTACTCGTTCACTATGCTACGTCAGTCGTCGTTCAGGGCATTTTCAGGTGCAGTACGCGTACAAGATAGTTTGGCGGCTGAGTTCCCATCAGACTTGACACTGTCGCCGCCAACAATGCGAGTGTACTCTTGGATACGAGTGGCTCTCTCATATCGCGCCTCATTGTAGAGCTTGAGTCGCTCTGGCACCTCATCGAGGCTTTCCAGCTGCGACATCATCACCCCTAATGCCACGCCGTCCTCGATTGCCATGGCGCCACCCTGGGCGAGATGAGGTAAGAATGGATGTGCGGCATCGCCGAGTAAGGCCAATTTTCCAGTGGGAGATATGAATGACGGCAACGTGTCCATGTCGAAAAGAGGATAGACCCGAAGTGACTTCGGATCAGCCTTCTCGAGCATCGCCAAAACTTTGGGTTCGAAGTCGCTAAAGATATCGAGGAGCTCCGTCTTGTCCGCCGGTCTGTGCCACTCTCCGGCAATCGCTGTCGACTTCGCAGCAGGGTGGATGCACACGAAGTTCAGAAGCTCGTTATTCTGACAGCGATACATGACGACTTTGCTGTCACCCGAATACCATATGTCCATGGTATTGCGCATCGCGAACCATTCCGCCGTGCGAGAATCGGCTAGCGCCTCCTTCTCCGACACAAGGAAGCGGAAAGCGCTGTGACGGCCATTTCTCACGGAAATGTTCGCGTCGATCTGTTTGCGGGCTATGGATGTGACGCCGTCGGCGCCAATGACGAGGTCGCCCTGTGCAGTCGATCCGTCGGTAAAGGAGATCGTCGCAGTCTCTGCATCAACGCTTGCCACGCTGCGACCGTAGGACACTTTCGCTGATGGACCATGACCGTCATGCGAGGTCGCGACCTCTCGTAACTGGCCGTGCAAAGCAGCGCGAAGAGTGAGACGGTACTCCTGGGTTCCAGTCAGTGAGGTGTGCCTCGCGCTCTTGCAGTAATCCTCGAACTAACACTCTGATATTGATGGCTGTCTTTGAGAAAAGCCTGACTCTGTGTGAGAAAATCTTGGTCCTGCAGCAGTTCGCCAGACGCTTTCACGAGTCGTAGCTATAATCTCAATGATCAGTATAATGCAGAGTCAAGAATAGTACCTTCGCAACGCACACGTTCCATGCGCACGCCGCCCGCGTCTGCGACATTGACTCCGAGTCGTCTTAGCACTACATCGGCGTTGTAGCAAATGTTGATGGCTGCCCCGACTTCGCTGGGTCCAGGCGTGCTATCGAATAGCTGCGATTGATCAGTCAGACATGTAATGTGTACAGACTTCGAGTCCTCGTCCATACTCACCTGCACATGATGGCCAGCCCTTCGAAGTGCAATAGCAGCAGTCAATCCTCCGATACCTGCACCGACAATCAATACTTTCAACTCTACCGCAGCCTTTGTGTAACCCATTGTCACAATCGACGAAAGGCTTCGCGGTCTTGACTCACGTTCTAGGAGAACTCGTCTCACAATTGCATCTTTATATGGTCTGTTCCGTAGCTCATCATTGCTCATAAGCCATGAACTCTAAGTGCCTCGGCGTCGCGTACCACCGTATTGATGTCTGGTAGGATCGCATCGTATTCCGGGTGGGGCGTACAACGTAGCTACCCCATGGAAACAGATGTTCCGACGCGCCCGCATGCTTCCTGAACCGCCATTTTGCCAGAAGTCTGCTGTAAATGTACGGCTAGAGCTTGTCGCTGCTGGGCCACATGCTAGATGAGTAGAGTGCGGTAGCATGGAGAGATATACTCCTGCTCGCCTGGCTCACCTATCTTCGACCAGGGAAACCCGGATTAGGTGCAGGTCTCTAGGATTCTGGGATCGTATCACGTCCGGCATGCTCTACCATGGACGAGCCATAAAGTAAATTGTAGTAGGAAGGGCGCTGGTCGGTACTGAATTGGGAAACTAGCTCGCTCTCGCGTCTCAGGTGCTATGCTACTCAAAACAACGCCTACCTTGAATGGCCGTCGCTCATGTCTCATCCACGCCCAAGCCTCTCTCACAGGTGAGTCAGGCCATGTCATCTCTTCCACCCAATTAGCACACCGCATGAGTCTTCTCATGCTTCCCCTGGAGACTATGCTCCTCATCCCCGAAATGCTCATTCATCTTGTCCGTCTTCCCACTCCGCTTCCCCGCATTCTTCATATGCTCCACGTAATGTCCAACCAGCTTCTTCTCATCCATCTTGATCAACTCGTTGACCGCCAACTTCAAATCCGATATCAGCGCATCACACCGCGATCTTGAGAAGTCCTCCCTCACGACAACCCTCATCATCTTCAGCTTCTCTGAGTGAGGCGCCATGGTGTACGCCGGCACGACCCAACCTCGCTCACGGAGCTGATGCGCGATGGCGAACTCGTCGAAGCCGTGGTTGTGCTTTGGATCGAGGCGGAAGGCTACGAGAGGGAGGCCATTACCGCGCGTCTTGGACATGAGGATGAAGCCAAGCTTCTCGACGGCGGCGCCGAGGTAGTCTGAAGTGCGAGTGAGGTTCAGCATGATGCTGCGGTAGCCCTTTTTGCCGAGCCGGATGAGTTGGTAGTATTGCCCGATGACCTGACTAGCGCCGCGGGAGAAGTTGAGGGTGAAGGAGGCTTGGTCGG
>JAVRRP010000492.1:0-17506 GCA_036872775.1 Oleoguttula sp. CCFEE 5521 | reverse complement strand
TCAGAGTGTGAAGAAATTTGAGAGGTTAATGTGAGTCGAGTGACGAGGTGCATCCAGGCCGATCTCGATACATGGCAGAGGTAAGTGAGGACACGTGAGTGAACCGAGCACTTGTAACCGTGAAATGCCACCTCACTGGTCTCTATCTCACTCACATTCGCATCGTGCCAATCAAATCTGTGCTAATCGTGACATACTCATAGTCGCACCACGTTTCTACCAACTGTCGCTTACTATAGGCGTGCACAGCATAGATCGAATACGTATTGTCATGCATTGCTTTGTGAGGAAGCAGGATGTTCTCATATTCATGTAGGTACGGCAGAAGGATCTGTGAGGATAGCCAGGTTTGCTTCCAGCAAGGAGACGTCTAGGAGACATTCAATACAGGTCTCGGGGCACTCGCAAAACACTGTCGAGAAGTGAAAGCGAGTGGTTGTGTGCACAGGCTGTGGTCATCTCCTCCGCGGTCTCCCGTATGGTGGCTTCCACTGACCATGATATCGGCGTGGAGGATGCTTAGTGGTGAAAAGACTTGGAGACGTAGACTCGCGGTTAGTAATGCGTAACATTTTCGAACCTGACTGAGGTCGAGGACGAATATGTTGGGAGGCAGATACCTTGCCTTAGAGCCTGAGGCCAATATCCGTGGATCAGCGAATCAACGCGGATCCCAAACGTGCCACAGTTCAAGTACAGACTGCAATGATTGATTCTCGCATTGACCGAGACTTATCTGGACGCCTACGACGCCTGTCTATATGAGCTATGTGATAATGACCTCCACGGATATTACTCCCACGCCGCAGTCCGCCTATCATACTTCGACACCAACTGCGGGTCGTCTTTCTTCGCCGTCCTCCACATGGAGTAGATCTGCTCAGCGCGCTGCTCAGACCTGGGCTTGAGCTCGAAGCCGAAGGGTTCTGGCTTCGTGATCAGGAGCGACGTATAGCCCTTGGGATGGGGAACAAGGTCATCGTTCTTCTTGAGCGACAGACCCCATGCGATGGCACCACAGGCTGTCATGAGCTCGGCGTCAACCAATTCCATGCCCTGGCAGATACGCCGGCCGAAGCCGAACTGATGGTGATTCATGATTGTTGGGTAGGCGGAGAGAGGCTCTTTGTAAGTGGGGAACTTGGGGTCGAGCCAGCGGTCGGGTTTGTATTCTTCGGCGTCTGGATAGACTTCCAGGTCACGGGACATGGCCCACTCAAGAGGATGGACTGGACGAGAAGTTAGTACGTGCGTGAGTCATAACGAGGGCATGGCAATAACATACCATGAGAGCCCTTGGGGATGAAGTAGCCATTCCAAACGTCGTCTTCAACAGATTCGTGAGGGATACTGAAATATGGGTCAGCTAATGCGCACCACTATCACCGATTGCTCGACTCACCCAGTCGGGACAGGAGGTCTCCATCGAAGACCCTCTTTCAGGATTGCGCGCAAGGTTGGCAAACGAGGTGCATCAGCCATGCTAGGTGGTCGAGAGCCGCAGACGGAGTCGATCTCGTTCTGAAGCTTCTCATACCACTCTGGATATTGGACCATAGCGAACATGAAGGTGTTGAGCGGGCTGCCAATCGTCTGTACGCCAGCAAGAGCCATCATGCCAACAGCGTAGGCAGCTTCATGCTCTCCGAAGCCGAAGCTACCCTCCTTCGCATCGTAGTATGTTTTCATCCAGGATGGCTTCGCAGTACCCTCAGCCATCTCACGCTTGACTTGATCGCGCCAGCCGAAGTAGAGCTCCTTCTCCCAGTCATGGCGTTTCTGCTCGGCAATTTTCCAGGGGTTTAGTTGCTTGGGGAGGTACATGAGATGAGGCAGCAGGTTAGGCAGACGGCCGGACGGTGAGATGCCGAAGAGCAGGTCGAACGCGTTCTTCTTTAGGTCGACGCTGTGGTCTGGGAACCCGTATGCGAGGCGACAGATCATGCGGCTGGTGTACTGGTCTAGCCAGTGAGAGTACTCGAGAGGCTCCTCGAGGAGCTTGATCAGGAGACGAGATGACTCTGCTGCGGGTAAGTTATGGTATGCGTTATGATAGTTGCCTGCTAATGTCAGTACACCTCCGCGAAATGTGAATATAGCGGATAGACCTGCCTTGCAAGATTGTGTGACCGAACTTTCTCTGGCGCTTCCACGCATCGTTGAAACCGAGTAAAGGGAGATACTCCCCTTCACTCTTTGATCCCGGTACTGCGGGTATGCCTGGGCGATCGGAGTAGATGGCGCCTCGTTTGCCGAGAATCTCATGAGCGATGCTCTCACGCATGACCCAGATGTGGTTTTCGCCGAAAAGAGTGGATTGGTAGATTGGGCCATATTTGTCACCCCACTCCTTGAACTTGATCCAGTTGTGCTTGAAAGGGATATCGTGGACCCGGCCAATGTATGGGATCCCTGGAAACTGATCAGCATTCTGGCTCTAGGACGAGTCTCGGGATGAGAGTACCTGTTGGACCAGGGAACGTGCGATATGCTCCTGCCGGAATCTTCCTCGATTTTGCGACTTGTCGAACGACTACTCCGACCCACACCAGGACCGCCACGAGCAACAAGGTATAAGCTGCCATTGCTCCACACAGCGAATGACGAAAGGGTGAAGAGTACTTGCAGAAGTGTCTACATTGATCACTAGATATGGCGGACTAGGTATACTACTTGATCTCACGCACGTGCATCCAAGGGTTGTCGGGTTGGTATCTAGCTGGTAAAACGTCCGCTGAACAGGATGTCCGCGCAGGTGGATCGTCGAGCAATGTCCACAATCAGGCTTGGACATACACCCGCCCAACAACAGTGCGTGTCCGGAAAGACATGGGCTCAGGCATTGAGGTGAAATCCTACCACTCCAGCTCACTCACACGGTGCGTGGCCCGATCCGTCGCGCCTGTACGGAACACCGAACACGACACGATCAGCATTCCGTGGGCACTGATCAGATTGCAACACAGCACCGAGCGGACGAATGCCTGCGAGAGCGTCGGATCACGATACCGTACGTCCGCTCATAGTGCCTGCATCTACAGTATATCACCCATGAGTGCCGCCATACAAAGACAATAGGGGCCAGCAGTGCATGGGCGATATCTTACTCAAGCGAAATCCTCTAGTCCAACTCATACTCGCCATCGAGGACTCATCCATCATGGGTTCCCAAGCCGCACAGAATGGCCAAGTCAAAGGCAAATCTGATCTCAAACCCCAGTCGAAAGTCCACAATGTCGACTTTCCCTCCCGTGTCAAGCGCTCCACGCCCACTGGCACCATGTTGCTCGTAATCCTGCGCCTCGCCGACATCGCTTGGCAGTACATGCTCTCCTCCCGCTGGGGTCGGGTGCCTATCGAAGCCGCTGGTGGCCAGATCAGCAGCGTTGCCCAGCAGAACACCACCGGACCTTTCCTCGGTCTGCAGCCATACTACTTCGGCCTGCTTGTCTGTGCTATTGGAGCTAGCTACAAGCAGATTGTCTGGGTGATCTTCACTTCCGAGCAGGAATGTCCGCCGCAAGCTGCTATCATGATCGGCGTCTTCAACACAGTCTTCAACTCGATCAACGCACTGCTCTCGCTCTGGAGCTGGTCGTCTGCCGCGACTAACGACCCTCTTGGTAGCACTGCATTTCTGCTCGGCGGCGGACTCTTTGGACTCGGCATCTTCTTCGAGCAGGTCAGCGAGATCCAGCGCAAGTCGTTCAAGTCCGATCCCAAGAATAAGGGCAAGCCTTATGCTGGTGGACTCTTCTCGATTGCGCTCAACATCAACTATGGAGGCTACACTTTGTGGCGTGCGGTAAGTGACCCATGTGTAGATGGCGTTCGAGTGAAGTGCAGACCCTAATATTGCGCAGGGCTACGCGATGCTTGCTGCCGGCTACTTCTGGGGTGCCTTCATTGGCGTCTTCTTCTTCTACGACTTCTATGCTCGCGCTCTACCCATTTTGGACAAGTACTGCATTGAGCGCGTAAGTCTTATACCTGTTAGCATAGACCGGTAAGATCATAGCACTGACCAGTCTGTAGTACGGAGATGCTTTCCTCGAGCAGAGACGGAAGGTCCCCTACAGGCTGATCCCAGGCATTTACTAGATGGTGTGAGATCACGGCAAGGGGTTCTGTCACGTCGGCTAGTGCATTGCTAGCTGTTATTGAGCATGAGGCATGCACTGTTGGGGCTATAGTGTGATGAGTAATCGGGAGGCGCAGGATGTCCGATATCACGGGGTCCGTAGCTCCGGGCATACTGGGAGGAACGCAAAGCCTTTAGGGTAATGTGGTGTCGATACAACGGCGTCCCGACTTATCTCTGGTCCCTTGTGCTTCTTTCCGTGAGTGTCCGTGTAAAGTACGTTGTTCACGTTGCACAAGTCGTCGTATAGAGAAGGGTGATCCTGATGTGCCATGTGATCTTGATCGAGGACCAACCATTGTCGCACGTAACCCGATTGACGAGGTATTCGGGGCGAGGTATGTCCTCAAGTGTGCTCCCAGTGGACAAGCATTGCATACAGACTCCATTGACGATACGCAGTCTGGGTAACAACCGCACTTCGCCAGACGCAACCGAACATGCCCGAGAAGCATATCTGACCAAGACATGTACTTTGTCTATCTTGCAGGCTACTAACACTCCTGCAGCTTTAGTGGCGTAACATGGCGTTACTATGGGACTTGTGGCGAAACCACAGTACCCCAATCGGTGGTAGTCTCGGACGTGGGACACAACTAGCTAGCCATGCGAAGACAGCTCGTGCCTGATCGACTCCTTGATTATCCTACAGACGCTACCGCTACATAGCTGCAAATCTGCAATATCGCCGCACGTCAAGTGACGGGGCGACATATGCGCACCGTTACGCAGGGCACATGGCATGGGGCGTGCGGAGCGGCGATCTTGACGCTGTGGAGATAGTCCATGCGACAAAGCGTTCATCTCACGCGTAGAGGCGAGAATTGATCTTTGTGTCGAAGATCATGAGGGCGCACGTAGCGTCGACGCGGCTCCGCAGTCGACACGCGTACCAGAAGGCTGACTGCTTTAATATTGCGCGCCAGCTTGGTAAAGCAATGGCGTAGCTAGAGACACGAGGGATGGTTCGCCAAAATGCTGAGGGATCGCTTGTGACAGTGCACACCACTCGGATCCCACGCCTGATTGTCAGACGGGCCATCCTGTTCAACGACGCGGCGTCAAAGTCGTCCCGAGCAGGATTACCAGCCTTGTTTAACTCTCCGATTCCAATGGCTACAGGTCGCGGAGGTTGCGGCGCTATTACCACTGCTAAGCGCTTATGTGGAGCACGCTCCGACGCAGCGGAGCGGCCGCTTCGCAGATCGCGTGGAAGCAACGTGCGTATCACGATCCTTACCATCGAATTCTCTCTGTTGGTGTGGATCTCCATTAGCAGCTCCTGGAGCCATATGGAGCAAAGATGCATAGCGACCATGCTCAGCATGACTGCAGAGCGTGCGCTACTCGCAAACATTGAAGCGGAGGACGCTTCGGAAGTCCGCCGCAGTACCCGTCAGAAGGATTCGGAACCCTGCATGCGCATATGCACGACAATCTCACCCAAAGGTGTGGAGTGAGGTCGGATTCGAAGGGGTGTGGGGGTGTGCAGAGTCCACTCTTTATGCATATCTATCCGCGACATCTGCCGAACAGGGTCATGCCTGTCTACGCGCTGGTTGTGGTTGTGGCGTAAGCGAGTGTGCATTTACTAGGGCAGACACGTGTGGTTTCGTATCGCGCGTAGACGATACGAGCAGGATAAGCAAAGTCAGAGCTGCGTCAACACCAGGAAGTCATGACGTGCAACTTGAAGTCTATCGCGAGCACGCCATGTGAGGAGAAGCTCGGTGGTACGTAGCAGTGATCAGGAGACGGTGAAATCGTACATGGTCGTACCCTCTACTCCTGCCGTGCAACCAATGAATAGCCTCCTGTATACCCAAGTCCTGCACTCGCCGGTGCGTTTGTCTATCCAAAAGGTCCCCAGCGGGACGACAATGTCTCTAGTCGATTGCGAATGCCAAGCGAGAAAGCGCTGGCCAAGTCGTGGTTCAGTAGATCAACGCAATAGTCAATGACAGTAACAGTCCATAAGATATCCAGCACGGAGCCGTCGTCCATGAGTAGCGCTGGTTCGCCTTCACGAGACTTGCGATAGCTTTCCAGCACATGGTCGTCCGGTAGGCAGTGATTGATCAGTACCACCTTGGCGTTTTGTGATTTGTGGCTCATGCCCTCTTGCATGGACCATTGTGGGCGTGAGTTAGCGAGTGTGCAGACTGAGGCGACTAGTGCAACTCGATAGATTGCCGCGGGCCACCAGAGTGGCCGCACAGTTTTGGGCAGTGCCTTGAGATGTCGCAAGCATTGCCCTGCGTGAAAGAAGGCTTCCTCAACGTCATCTACGCACAGATGAGCAGATTGGCTCATTTCTCCAGGACCGTTGGTCTCGCGCGCCAGTGATTCTATCATCGCGAAGGAAGTGACGGCGTTCAAGCTTATGAGATGATAGAGAACCAGAGTGATGCGAGTTTGTAAGCAGGGCTCGAAGTCGTTGGCGAATGTAGGATGTGCGAGGTCCCACCACTGCCGTAGTAGCGATTGCACCTGACTGAGTTGACCGCGCATGCTGTTGCCCGTTGTCGTTCTAAGTGGCTTTCGACTATTCCCTGACTGCTCGATACAGCCGAGCAGTTGTCGAATGTGACAGACCATTGCTTGTATGGGATGGAGCAAGAGTCTAAGCGTCCAGGGAGACACTCGACTCGAAGTGGTCCTGCCGTCGGTGAATCCGCGGAATAGTTCGCTGAGGGATGGGTTGGCTGAGTACGTTGCATTGCCGATGCTCTTCTGCTCAATTGCTCGTAGCCAGTCGGCCGCAGACACGGCTTGCCACAAGCTGTCCTCGCTCGGTATGGCCACGCGCATATCGTTGATAGACATCAGAGGTGGTGTGTCGTAGAAGAGACTCAGTTCCAGGTCGACCGATGCCCAGGAATACACAAGCCTGCAGAAAGGTATTAGCCCAGGATACTTATATTATGGTCGGAGAAGTACGCACCTATTTCGACATTCTGATTCCTTCCATTTGGTAAATGAGGCTTCGGTATTTGATCGACAGTCCGCAATAGACATTGATTGATCGGAGTGTTCCATCAGACCTGACTGCGACAACATGGTGATATACACTGCACGGTTACCCGTGACCGCATCCATTTGACACTTATCTCCACTGAAAGCCGCCAGCACAGTGACAAGCAGAGCACATCGCAGGAGGAGTGGCTCCGATCTGAGCTCAGAATTGTCGTCCACAGCTCGCAACATGTTGACGCGAGCGACTTCCGTGATACCAATGAAGAAGAAGTCCCACCCCCGAGATCCCGTGCCTATAGCACCGGCACTGAGCATCAACAATAGAACCAATGCTGGAATCCACGGTTGCTTAGAAGCAAGCATATCATTAGGTCTCATCGTAGTTCCGCTCGGGTACGTGTACTCCATACGACTTGCATATGCATTGAAGAAATTCTCCAGTGTGCTGACGGGCGGCAAGACGACATAGCCATGACTTGCACTCGTCTCGTTCATATTGTAAAAGTTGGGCGCTGATTCGGTGACGACGTTGTGGCGTTGCAGAGTGGCAGACAGCATCGTCTGGGTGATGCTAGCCAGCTTGTCGCGCGTGTGACTGTGCACAGGCTCACATCGAACGTGAGGAATCATTCTCGAAGCTAAGCTTGTTGGCTCGTCAACTGCGGGATGCCAATCTCTCCATACGTCTTGATTGCGAAGTATTTCTGCGAGGCCTTGTAGATGAGTAGACGTGGTTTTGAAGTTCGGCAATGCGACTCGGGCTGGGTTACACCGGAAAGAGGGCCATGCGTCCTGCACAACTTGTACAACTTCCGTATCGTAGAAGTTCAAGACTGTAAGTGAGCTTGGACTGACACGATCGTACAGAGTTGATTTCATGGTCTTCTGGTCGTTAGGTGCCGACGCGGGGCGTACTTGATTGAGGCCAGCGGCAAACTGTTGCAGATCGGTATGCGACGAATGCATCGATTGAGTCTGTCCATGTGGGAAGCCGTCTGTCAAGATGTGGTTGCCGTTTTGTCTCTGGAGATCCACTCTCGATGAACTCATTGATCGACTGTGCTCGTCCAAGGTGGACTCGACGCGTGAGGAAGAACCACCATGGGTATGGAGAGGCAGCTGGGCGGGATAGCCAGTTTGTGGTACTGACAATTGACTCATCTCTGCATCTGAGGTCGGAGGACGCCCGTGGGCGCTGTCGTAATTGGCGATAGCATTAGCGAAGTCGGTCCCATTTGTGGTGGACAGAGGCGCGGTGAAGTTCATGGTAGGTGTAATGTCATTGCCGTTGCCGTGCATGAAAGACATGTCGAAATAGTCGAACTCGGCGAGGGAAAGCGCGAGATCTGACGAATGAGACACGCCGCTCAGTGCCATGGAAGGACTGACTGTGAGTGCATCACTGGTCGGCGTCGTCACAAGGGGGATATCGAGTCGCGGTTGGAAATCGTGGGGATGCTGCAGGTCGTGGTATTGTCCATAAGCAGGGTACTGTGTGCTGTTTACACTTGAGGTGGAGGCTCGACTCCTTGTGTTTCCATCATAATCTGTATCGCTCATGGTGGTGTCTGTATTTGACGCGCTATCTTTTGACTTTTGCACTGTGCGACGTTCTCGTTGACGCTCCTGTCTTGCGGAAGCGTCAGATCGCCGAGATCGTCGAGCGGCGCAGCTTATCCCTTTGCTCGTACATGGTCCGCATGGCACCTACGAGAGTCGTCAGCACAAGGCACTAGATAGCAAGTGCACTTCTTCCCATGATGGTCGAAGTATACTCCGTATAGAGGATGTGGCTGCGGCAACGCCGGCAACCGTCTCTAATATGTGGTCTCCACGAGTATCACTGTGCAATGTTGCTTGTTCGAAGACACATGAATGTGTTCTGGCTGTCGTGCAAGTATCGGAGACGTGGAGAACTCGTCAACTCTTGTCCAGCACAATAGCGATTACGGTCTATCGAATCCGTGCTGTCTATCCAGTCACGACATGAGGGTGCACAGCATAAGTACATACCTTCTTATCGCATCTGATCTTGAGCCGAGCGCACTGTAAAATGTCAGTATGCGCACAGTAACGCGCTACGGACAACATGCCTCTGTGCAAGCAATGAGATTTCCGACCCCAGCAACATCAACAACCGCCATTGCAATGTGACGAGGCTATGTCGAGATTGTGGAGAACAGATCCGAAGGTGGACTTTTGTAAGATATGAGCGTGGGTTCGACGGAGGTGGCGACCCCCAAGGGTAGGTAGGGGTTCAAGTACTAGTCCAGTATCTGTGCCAGGGTAGCTGAAAGGTACGAGAGGGCACTACTAAATGCCGATGATCGTTCAGCATATTCAGCTCTGTGACCGTCCGCTGGGACTCCATGCGCACGCTGTGGGATGCTGCAGGCACCGTGTTGACGAAGGTTGGGTGATGCAAGGCCACTAGGAAATGCTCGTCACAACTTTAGGCTAGCTCGCGCCCTGGTCGGGACAATGACCCGATTGGAAAAGCTGTAGCACAGGCCCCAATCCTGAGGATTGCAGGCAGACTAGCATGTTCGCGATGCTGTATTGTGAGTGGTCTCGGATGCGTAGGTTCTGCTTCCATTGGCGTACAAGCGGGCCCACACCAACAGAAGTACGAGCCGACGAGTACCTCAGATCTGCACCCGCTTCAACGAGACGCGCCGGTCCCCGGCGCCTTTCCAAGTCACGTTTCAGAGATTGCATTTCCCGGCCCTGGTAGCCTTTCCCATGTGCTCTACTCGTGCCTACTCCACCGCGGTCCATTCGGTAGAAGCTACGCTGTTGGCCAAAAGCGATCCACATGTTGTGCTGACTTAGCCATGTGCTACACAACCTTCATCGTGAGTGATTGCGCGTAGGTGACCGCGTAAGCATCGGTCTTTGTATAGCTGCTGTTGCGCAACTTGGTAATCACAAGCTGTGAATGCGTTCTGTCGGCCAGCTTTGATGCCGGTCGGAGTGCAAACAGACCGTCCGCAAATCCTTCCCAGGAGTGAAATACGCTCACGCCACCGACGATGCGTCGCATCGGCAGTGCTCCTGCAGTGAGGACGGCAATCTGTGGTCCGCTCCGTGTGCCGTTTCGAGATGGGGAGCTGACCCTGCGGATTGGGTGCGCCAAAAGCAAGGCGTCGGACACCCGTGGTCCCTGCAGGTATGAGGGATCAGTCGCTCACACCTGCGACTCGCTAGTCCCGAGGCGTGACCGCAACTCCGTCTGTCACCAACAGACCTCACCAGCGCAACCTGACAGGAGGCCGTCATTACGACCTTCCAAACGCGTCGAAGTGGACGCGAAGATGTGCGCGAAGGATGCGGCCGCCCTGCACTCGCGGATCCTCTCCCGCAATGGCGCTCCACTGACAGACACCTGCCAGCACGTAGCCAAGCCGACAGCTCAGCATAGGACAACTGCATGGGACTTGATGAGCTCTACTGAGCGGACACGCATGCAGGCATCGATATCGGCGATTTTGATATCTTTGGCAAGAGAAAATGTCAATGTTAGAACAAGACGACGTTGCGTGGCGACCCGACATAGTGGCAAGCGTTGATTGCAAGCGTCCCTTCCCCACGTGCTCACGCAAGTGAATCAAAATTAGAGTGCGCAAAACGCTCAGGGTCCGTTCCGCTGCTACCCTCCGACAGGGTGTCCCTTGACTTATGCAAATCGACTACCCGCAGCAGCCACGAGACGATCCAACCGCACCAGCGACTGCACAGCATGCCGCTGACACGACAGACCTTGCGGCCGGCGCATGTGAGATCTAACGGCTGGATCTACTGCTGACGCCTCTGTCTCAGACCGCCTGAGCGTCGCTTGGCTTGCGCTCCACAGCTGTCTCTGCACAGATCTATGCACTCGCACAGTCAGATCTCACCATACATATGGCAATGATGGTCCCGGTATCACAGCCCAGCAGTGGAGCAGAGTGAGCGAACCAACTCAAACCTGCGATGCTGGCAAGTCGCCTCTGTGATCATTGCAGAAGCAATCGGGATGTACCTGCCGCTACGAGTTGCAGCATGGAGAGACGACAATCGCATGGTTGACACTGGTACCGAGTACTGCTGCTCTGGTATCTCAGTCTGATCCTTGTCCCACGCCTATCATTGCCTTGTTGTCCAGTACGCCGTTGAAGCCTGTATCGCGGAACGCTGAACCGAAAGCACCGGGCCGCTGTATCCACTCAGATCTCCACTTTTCCATCTGCCTGCAGTCGCCGTGAGCAAGATCCACTCCTGCAGCCAGGGTGGGGCTGAGGCTGACGGCGAGGTGCGATGGATCGCTTCGGAACGTCAGCCAGTTCCGAACGGGAGGGATGAGCACGACACCAACTCATAGTGATGCCAGACGCCACAGCCGTGAGAGGCCCTCGATGATAGAAATCCTTCGCCTGCAGCACAGAGTCAAAAGCGTCTCTGGGCAGTTTCACCTCGATAAGCGACTCAACCACAAGACTCGTCGCTGTGATAGCCAATTCCTCACTAGCAGCGCACTCCTGCTGAAGTCTAATGGACACTCCGGCGACCGTGTTCGCGTTCACCCACCTAGTCTTTCATGCGTCATTGCAAGCTATGTACAGCGCTGGAGACAATCACTCGATCGTGTCCGATCACGTTGTTCGCAGGAAAGACCATCCGATGTGGAAGATCGACTTGATATGAGTGGTTTGGGACTCGACAGGCGAATCTGAAGGATTCAAGCGAGCATCATTGTGATCTCATTCATCGTGACGATTGGAGAGCTATCAGAGTTTGACTGTGCATCTCACAGACATATGCGCTGTCGTGTCAGTACTGCAGCCAGATGCCACTTTTTCGCAATCGAAAACTTACGTTGCTTGCGAGAGTGACATCTTGGGGTGTGCCTATACGCTTGAAGAGCGTCGAAGATACTTTCCAGCTCGCAGCTATGCTGACACGAAAGTCAACAGACCGGTGAATGCCTGTGAAGTCGTAGGTGGCGGAGCTGCATCCGTCAATGTTCCACTGGGCCCTCAGCCGCCGAGCTTCCTAGCGGTGGTGCGACTCATTAGTGTGCGCAAAAGGAATGTGGGACAGCGGACTGTCTCAGGTGACAATATGGAAGGTGGGTATCCATAGTGGCCAAGACTTTACTCTGATTCCCAAGTCAAGTCTCCGCTACCTCCGCTTCTTGTGAGATGTAGATATCTCAACCCGTGAAGCTGCTTCTCTGAGCGTTGATCGGTGACACCGTGTAGTAGCGGATAGACTGCCGAGTCACTGTTGAGAGGGTGTTACGAGGTATGAACTATCAGGCAGAACCTTTGTCACCGACACATTCGATGCAACATTGCACATGCGATGAGCACGCTAGGAGCATGATCCCAGCTTCTCTGGCTTCTGGGAAAGCGTTTCCTGTTCCGCTGATTGTACAGTGCCTGGCCTATTAGCCATGGTCTATCTGCGTCTATGATTTCCTACTCCAAACTATCAAAGCACGCGGACTGCCAGCGGCCAGGTCGAGCTGGTCTCAGAGGTCAAGGTTGTGCAATTTGAAGCTCAAATATGTGCAACAAAGCATATGCAGCCACGTGGCCTGCACCGAGCCACACTCTGGTCGACCATTATCCCATTGCAGCAGTTGTCTTAACCTTGATCGACACCCACGGAAAGAGTGGGCTGAGCAGCGTACCAATGCCCGTGAGCGCGATGCCAAGGATGAAGGCGATCCGGACACCCTCCATGTAAGAGTCCACGATACCAGGGAGTTGCTCGGCGGTGAATGCAGCACGCAATCCGCTCGCACCGGCCGTTAGTACGTCTGCCGGGTTCACTTGTGGAGCGTGAACGCGAAGGGCAGCTAGGAGGGAGTTGGTGAAAGCTGATTCGCCAGCGGAGATCCAGATCGCGCCGCCTAGCGTTTGAAAGACTGGTACGGTGTCAGCATCGGTTCGAGAGCTGAAGGATTGAGTGCGTATATTGACTCACACATGAGGATTGCGGTAGTTGTAGGGACATCCTCTTGACTACTGAGCGCCTGTCCTGCCATTACTGGGGTATTGAAGCACATTCTGCCGGATTTGTCAGTTGTGTTTGCATAGACCACTTCCAATACGACGATAGTGCAGCCAAGTGATGAGCGCCGCGCGGCCCTCGGCCGCAACATGCGAGTGAATATGTCAGCGATAGAAGATGAGGGCTACTGACCCGAGTCCTGCGCCAGTGAGAACCTGGTAGCCGATCCACACACCAGCGGTCGAAGTCGTGTTGAATGTATAGATGAGCCCGAAGCCTACAGTCGCGAGGGCTGACCCCACCACGATAAACGGCGTGAACCATCCGAACGCTGTGATCAAACCGCCAGAGATGATCGTGAAGAGTGCTGCGACGTACAATTAGTGACCGCTTCGCTCGAAGTGATGCCTTGGAAAATGCAAGTGCTTGTACTTACTGACGCTCAGGATCAAGGCAAGATTCCTCACTCCGCTATCGACAGCGGAAGTCCCTTGTACGGATTGGAAGTACAGCGGTAGGAAGTAGACCAGCTCGAAGAATGCGCCTCCGAGACTATAACAAAGTCAGCTCATCATACCTGCGCGTGGGTAGTATGGACTCACAAGAAGCTGTACAGGCCACCGAGCCAGATCTCTCGCTTCTTCAACAAATGGGGTAGGAGCATGGCGCGGTCCTTCTGGAAGTACTCGACGACGATGAAGGCGATGACGAGGATCCCAAAGCCGACCAGAGAACCGATCACATCGGCCGAGTTCCAGGCTTTTGAGATGCCACCCCACTGCAATGCAAGCAGCAGACACACAATCGCTGCGAGAATGATGAACGTGCCGGGCAAGTCCATTTGCAGAATCTTCTCTCGCATTGGCGCGCTGCGTGCCGGGTCTTCTCGTTGAGCTTTCGGAGTCGAGAACGAGAAGAAGATGATGCCTGCGCTGACCGCGCCGATTGGGAGGTTGATGAAGAAGCTGTGAATGTCAGTGAGGTCTTACAGTGTGCATCGCATACGGTTCCAACGTACCACCACCTCCAGGAGATGCGATCGGTGAAAGCTCCCCCGAGAAGAGGTCCGACCACGCTGGCAATCCCGTATGTCGCACCCAAGATGCCAGTATATGCAGGTCGCTTGTGTGCCGCTACCGAAGTCGCAATTATGCTGTAGCAGCCCGCTAGAACTCCGGCTCCTCCCAGTCCAGTGATTGCGCGGCCCACGATGAGAGTGGTGTTGTTCTTTGCTAGACCACAGATCAAGCTTCCAACCTCGAAGATAGCGATACCGACAAGGAAGATGAGCTTCAAGCTGAAGTATTTGTAGGCCTTTCCCCACATAGATTGCGATGAAGCGACCGTGAGGAAGAACGCTGAGCCATACCTAGGCAAAGGTCAGTCTCGTGGTTGGAGAGGGATGGGCAATGGAGAGAGGCCATACCAGCCGACATTCTCAATGCTTTTGAAGTCTTCGGTGATTTTGGGTATTGCTGTGGCGATAATGGTCATGTCTGCTCCTATTAGCGCCCTTTCACCAGATCTTCTCCTATCAGATCCCATACCCAACGCCACCAAGAACAGGCTCAACACCAGAGCCGCAATTAGCGTGACCAGCCTCAAGGGCGTGAGCTCTTCCTCGTTCACATTGTCGACGATCACGGCATCTTGCGAGTCTTGATCATCAGCCTTGCGATCAGACTTCTCGGAGTCTGACATAGTACTGGTGTTGAAGAGGAGAAGACAACGAATGTCGGGGTAGATCTGTTCGCGTGGTCGTAGAAGTAATGAACGGTTGGAGGTAAGATGTTTAGGGCGATTTGCAAGGGTGCACAATAGGAGAGATTAGAGAGATCGACGCAAGTGAGATCAACCTACTACGGATGTCCGCCAAAATCGGTGCATCGTTCACTGTTCGTGGCAATGAACCCTCACGCTTACCGCATGCCTAGTGAATCGGCGCATCTTTGACGGCTGTCAGGAGTCCTGCTGGGCATGCATTGCCTCCGCCGAACCATCATTGGCAGCAAACATGGGAGATGGAGGAATGTGTTGTCGAGAAGGAGGTCGCGGAAAGTTGGATGCACCGCGCCGACCCACTTCTTGGGAAGGTCCTCTCTATGATCTACCCGTCCCGCTACCGCAGGGTCTAACGTTTCTCCGGTGACATCGTCCAAGGGTCGTGCCTGAGACAAAACGCACCAGCTCGACGAACCGCGAATGTGTTGTAGTCAATGTCCTTCGAAAGTGATCTATATTTGCCTTACAGAGCTCGACGGACGGACAGGTGATATCTGCTGCTGCTGTGGCGATGATCGATGCGGACACCAATGTTCCATGTCTCCTTGATCGAAGGTCCAAATCGACTTCGAACGCAATGCAGTTCAGATGATAGTACGGAGCTCGGTACACCGTTGTTCGTTGGCAGTCTATTACTCACGAGTAACGACCACTGAGCACGTCAGCTAGACGGTTTCGGCTCAACCTGAATGAGACTACAGACCTGCTGGTCGTCGTAGATCATGCACTGCATCAGAAATCTTTCAATCCGTCGGCTGATACTGGCGTCTCATAAACGCGACTCGTCATCGAGCAAACTCTGGGATGGACACGGACATGCATCGTGTTTGTATACATATTACGTGCCCCCTAATTTGCTATCGCTCGCCTCAACGCCCTGAGCACTGGCAGTGACAGTTCCAGCTCATGCAACAACACCGTCCTTGACCATCTGGCGGACAGTCTCGTTGGTAGACTGAATGATCTGCTTGGTCATGTCATGCACCTGCTGCCACTTCTCCTTGGCCTCGTCCGACCCCTCCTTGAGGTCTGGGTGCGGCTGTGCGAGCGTTAGCTGATAGTTGGAGTCCAGGAGACAAGATTGCGGACTCACCCATTCAATGGTGAACGTCATGTACAGCTTGCTTGAGTCATCGCAGTCGGTGGAGACAATGTTGCTGATACGCTCGCCGGTCTGTTGCATAGCAAAGTCGACCTGTGAAAGTCATTCAGTAATGAGTCGAGCGCCAGCGGACCGGGCAGGGTGACTGACCCTCATAGGAGCGTGGAAGGCGATCTCCTCCTCAGCCTTGCCACCAGGTGGCCCCCAACCGTTCTTGAAGGTCACAATGCGTGTCAAGCCGTGCTCGTTCTCACGAGTAACTTCGCAGCCCTCCATGAGCTTAACGAACTCTTGCGGCTTGCGGGCCTTGATGACCATGCCTTGCCACATCTGATCGACGGTGAGCTTGGGCTCAGCGCCCTCAGGGTTGATGAGCGCAGTGCGGGAGACTTTGATGAGGACCATGACTGCGGTGATACGGCTATCGAAGTATGAAAGTTAAAGAAGTAACTGCTTGACTGTGACCAGCAGGCAGACCAACCTTCTATATCATCGCTTTTCCGAGTATTAGTGTACGGTCTGGACGGCATGAACCATCCCTGAGCCTGCTGCGCCACTCCTGCTACCGCAACTCGATAGTGTCCGGACATTGTGAAGGATAGCAAACCTCAAACAAGATACCGCAGCTCCGACCAGACATGCGCATATCTCGACACTCCTATGCCCTGACCAAGTCGAGCGTATTCTACGGAGCAATCCAGAAATAATCGCACACGGAAGCGGACAGGTTTGCGGTACTTGACGGCGTCGAATTGCACCGAAGTGGTGCTGCAGAGATCGCTTGGACACGTTCGAGTTGGATGCGGCATTGACGAAAGCCCTCTACTCGCTACCTGCTCCGTCAAGACCGCGGCACAGTGGGCAATGTGGCGATTTGCTAAGCGCGAAGATGTGTGGTACGCTGTGTCCGCGACTCCGATACTACCTGGGAACGTAGGATGCCATGGTCAGAATGGATGATGGATAATTAACATTGCGCCTGAACCTGACGCGTCTCGAACGATGTGGGATGACGTAATTCAGGTCAAATAGGTAAGGTAGAGACGGGCGTAATATGGACTCGAAGTACTCATATTTCATACAGTCTCGCCTGTCTCATCGACACCAAGTCGCATTCGCCTACTTCGACGTTCCACGCTCTCTCACGTCCGATGTTACATTAGATTCCACCATCCCTCGCACCACCTCTAAAAGTCCTTTACGTACTTCAACACGCGCTGCCCAAAAATGCTCTCGCCATCAGTCGGGCACTTCCCAGACGCATCTGGCATGTTCTTGTTCTCGAGCACTTGCTTGCTCGCCTGCGGGTATGGGACAACCTTCCTCGCGCCATCGTACGGGATCCAATCAAGCTTATCAACCTGTGCGGTCAGATCATCGTGACCAAGCGCCTTGATATCAGCCACAAGGTCCGTGAAAGTCTTCAGCGTGGGACCGGTCGGGCTGCTTGACATGGTAGTCAAGCCGAAGTCGCCGGTCGGCCCGGGCTCCCAGTAAACGATATATGG
>JAVRRP010000491.1:0-17550 GCA_036872775.1 Oleoguttula sp. CCFEE 5521 | reverse complement strand
GCGGCTCCGATGTAGCCAAACACACTTCGGATGGTCACTTGATCGAAGGACCCTGTCTGGGGTACCCTCGATGTCGTGTCGCGTGAGCGGCGCAAGACGGCGAATCAGCATGCTTCACAAGTGAACTCATGTGGACCGCGTTGTCGGCGCATCGCACCACCAACGTCCTGACGAGCCGTTGGTGACACAGGCTGTGGCACGACAGGCGAGCCGGCGTCTCCATTTCTCGTGTCATCAAAGAACATGCAACCTCCGCACCGAGGGTGGCCGCCCTTCTGCGGCGATCAGTGACAACCCCAATAAACGCTAGAAAAGGCTGCGCAAGCGGCACCGGTCAGAGCCGGGCTCTAGTCAGGGGAATTGACGTCGCATGGCCACGATTGGTGTCTCTTGGTTTCTTAGCGCCCCATCGCGAATGTCCACATCGGACGAAGTAGGTTTCCTTATAGGTACTGTCGCACTGCATTTCTAACCTTTCTTTCTATTCTTCATCCACGCCTAATCAACCAATTCACTACAGTCACTCGTTCAGAGCAACAAAAAACAATCAAAACTACCACCAATAACCAAAACTACCACTTTAATACCGCCAACATGCGCTCTTCCATCATCGCCGCCTCTTTCGCCGCCGCTGCGTCTGCTTCGTGGGCTCCGCCTGCCAACGGCACTGCGCCCGTCTACGTGACGGACGTCGTGACCGCTTACACCACCTACTGCCCGGAGGCCACCCAGATCACCCACGCCGGCCAGACCTACACCGTCTCGTCCGCGACCACCTTGACCATCACCAACTGCCCCGGCGGTTGCACGATCACGCGCCCGGTGACCTCGTAAGTAGCTACATTGTTGAGCATAGTACGTCTCAACGATCACTAACGATTAGTAGCAGCACCCCCGTTGCACCGGTGCCATACACCACCCCGGTCGCACCAGTGCCATACACCACTCCGGTCGCGCCTGCGCCAGTCCCATCCGGCGCTCCCCCAGCGCCGCCTGCCAACGGCACCGTCCCGGTCTACCCCACCGGCACTGCTGCCCCAACCAAGAGCACCAGCACTCCCAGCGCTAGCCCGATCGTCCCATACACCGGCGCTGCCAGCAAGGCATCCGCTGGCGTTGCCGGCCTCTTGGCTGTGTTCGGTCTCGCTGCTCTGTTGTAGAGGGTCGACTGAATTGGAGACGATGGTTGAGAGTGAAGTGAGAGGGTGGTTCATGTCTTACGGCATTTCGGCAAGGGTGGGCTAAGTGTGGATTATTCATTAGATGTTTGTCTGTACCCTAGACCATCTGTAATCTTCGAAATATAATATTTGCGGTACCAAAAGCTGATCACTATCTCTGTCACCCTCCCTGTACACATGCCCCCTCTCTTGGTGTCTTGGAGGTAATGCTCTCGCAACTCCATCTTATCCGCTGGCTGCATACCTCATGAAGAACAACATCGAGTGCGCCGATTTTGCGTCACCGCCATGATCACTCGTCGAAGTAGCCTAACAGTCGCATCTTTACACAAGTCGCCACCATCATGCAAATATTCAAATGCAAGCCAGCGACGTCGCATCGAGACACACTCCCCCATGTTCCGGCAGGATTCCACATGCCTTACCGCTGATCATCAGCGAAGGAAGCTCAAGCTTTCCAGCTCCGCTCGCTTCCTTCATCTTTCTTTCCATTCTCCCCAAGGCAATGCCAATAACAGAACGTTCTCTGCGAGATCTCGATTACTGAGGATTGCTGTATGTTGCTACTGCACTACTCGATAAAGCGATTGATGGACACGAACACCAGCGATCACGTTTGCGCGCGAGATCATCAGGTCCCGTCGCTCTGAAGTCTCCAGCACGCTGACTGCGGCTGAAGTGTACAAGTCGCAACCCAAACGAGAACCTAGCCCCAAACCCTCACGCACATTACATGTATCTTCTGCACGAAGTAGGCAGGTAAGACAAGTCCAGCTGCACATAAGGTGAGCCATTCCATTTCATCTCCCGAGCATCTCTCTCATCCTCTCGAATCATATCCCCTTCCCAGGACTACCCTTATGATGGCATCGTCCAAGTCCCTTCCCCCCAACCTCCACATCCGCCCAGCAACAGAAGCCGATATCCCGGTCCTCACCTCTAACTTCTACACCTCCTTCGGCCATGCGCCGTTCATGGCATACCTCTTCCCCAAATCGCCCTACTTCGACAAGTGGTGGAACGAAGTCTTCACTCTCGGCCTGCGGAATCCTACGGATCGCACATTCGTAGTCACAGACTCGAATGCTCGGGACAAGGTCGTGGCGTTCAGTCGGTGGATGGTTCCTCAACCTGATGGTAGCTTGGAGAGGAAGTGGCCGGAAGTGGGAGGGGAGGCTTGGGGAGATATGGAAGTTGCGAGCGCGTTCTTTGGGGGTATGGGAGGTAACCATGAGAAGATCATGGGGAATAGACCACATTGGTGTATGCGCTCTGTTACCTGCCAACGTATAGACGGCTAACATGACTCTGCTAGTTCTTGAGCTGCTCGGCACAGACAAAGCATACCAACGCCAGGGCATCGCTGGCGCACTGATCCGCTGGGGAACTGATAAAGCCGATAAAGAGGGACTGGAAACGTATCTGGACGCGAGTGAGGAGGGAAGGGAGTACTACATCAGGCGTCATGACTTTGTGTTGAAGGGCGAGATTCCGATCCCAAGTAGGCCTGACAGCTACGGGGAGTTTCAATGTGTGAGCGTTTTGAGGCAGCCGAGGAAGTCTGAGGGCAATGGACATGCGCGTTGATAGATGCAATCCTGGCATGGGACGTGGAGTTCTAAGGCTGATAGCTGTCGAAGCCATGGATCTCAGCCTTTTGACATGGTTCTACCTAATGCCATGCCATCTGGCGATCTTTTGGTCCGTCTATGCCTTGGAGCGCCACTGCTGCAGCTCACTCTCCTCAATATGCCTCAACTTGTTCACGTTCGCCGTCTGCCCCGTTACCATACCCTTTGCAACCTCAAACGCCTGCCCGACCATCGTAGCGCCATTCGCCGAGTACTGGATCGTGTTGCTCTTGATCTTGATGATGCCGATCCTGGGATCCTCTGGTCCACCATCGTGCTTACCATCGCCGAGATCACCTAGCCATGCCTTGAGCGAGGGCGAGTAGTACTTGCGGACCTTCTCGCGATCGGTCTCGATGTTGGCTGTGCCAGAGATGGAAGCCCATTCGCCGGAGCTGTTGATGAAGCCAACGTTCACTTCGCTGTGGGCGTCAAGGTCGTCGGTCTTGCCGGATTCGGTATTGGTATGGAAGAGGAGGTCGACGCCGTTGCCTTCCTGTTTGATATGAATGTTAGTGCGAGTACGTATGATGGCCATGGTGGCGAGCTTACCTCCGCGGCTAGGGCCATTGCCCTGGCAGCCAACTTCCCCTCCGGCGTACGGGTGGTTAGGAGGCAGATCTTCGTCTTCTGGATAAACGTCGTGAAGTCCTTCACCTTCTCGTCTAAGGTTGGCTCATCCTTGTTCTTCGCCGTGTATGGATCTGCGGTCTTCGATCTTTGCATACTGTAAGCCTTGTGACATCTCCTTGGATCTCCCCGTGGCACTCACCCAGTATCGGCGTTGGAGTAAGACATAGCTGTTCGTGTAGTAGTGAAGTAACGAGGAGTGGTGGTTTGTTGCTTCGAAGTCTGGAAAGCTGGCGATCTGATCAGTCGCGCAGTCTTTGATGTCGATATGAACAAACGCCTCCGTGCAAGTGTGAGGGGTCGGTGGAGTGGGGTCGAAAGCATTGCAGTCTTGGGGTCGAGACAGAGGGCTATGGTGCTTCCAGTTGCCTTCTTGAGATATCTAGAACTTACCTGGAACGTTGTCTGAGATTACAAGTGAAGGTCGTCGACTGAAGTGCCTGTGCTTTCCCTTTGATATTTCATGAACGGCTTTCATTCCATTCACCTCACGTCATTCATCATCAGCGACGTCACGCCAACAGTGGGGCATACAACCGCCTCTCATCGACCCCTCGGCAACCGCGCTGGACGATCGGAAAGTCTAAACACTCCATCACATAACTTCATCCTCAATCCTTGATTGCATACGACAACCATGCACGCCATCAGACGCGCTCGTGTTGTCCTGACTGCCGTTCAACACGGCTTCAGGACTCCAAAAGCATCTCTCCTACAGCGTGCGCACATCAACTCGGGCTCGCAACAAGACCCTTTCCAGTATGACACGCTGTTGCGCAGATGCGTCACCAAAATCGTGCGTGTCAGGCCAGCCATCCCTTCCAAGACTTCATACAATGAAATCAAAGAGCAGCCCGTCCAAGATTGGCTCTTCGACCTAAAGACATGCATGACCAAAGACGAGTATGACTCGATGGTGCAGCTCGTGGACGATCTCGTCGGGCAGGCTAGCGACACGACGCTTGCACAAGCACAGAAAGACGTGGAGGCAATTGCGCGTGGTGATCTTGAGGCGGATGAGCAAGCTCGTGAGGAAAGCATGGACGTGGACGCACAGCAGATCGTGCAAGGGTGGGACGCGACGATGACGGGGCAGTGATCTAGTCCGAATGCTATCATCACAGCAGTCCACGAGCGTCTCCTACTGGCGCACCCTGGCCGCGTTTGGCGCGTCCGCGTCTTCAACTACCACGAGAAGCCGGCTTCGACAGCAGACCACACCGGCCCACAGTCATCTGACCCGTGACCGCTATGGCGTTGATCTTAGATGATTGAAGGTATTGTTTGGTGTCCGGCCCATACACAATTACCAGCTCGCTGACTTCCTGGTGACACTAGAAGGAGACAGCACTGTTGAGTCTCACAAATTGACCGCCCAAGTGGGACCAGTCTACGCTGGCGCACAGTGTGATGGCTGATGCGCCTAAGCGCAGTGGCTGTCAAATCACTTTTCGAGAAGCGGTTCGCGCCTCTTTGATAGCACTGTCGGCTTACTGCCCGTCGGCCGCACAAAGATTGGCGATATATCGAGCAGCTACACTGAGGCAGGTGCGACACCTGATCCATCACAAGCTGCCCATCGATAATGGACCTAGACTCGGTCAAAGTTCGAAGGTTGCTACAGAGGCCTCATCCTCACCCTTGAGTGTTGCATGTAAGCCGCAGGAAGTAACGTGACCACATTGCGATAGGCTTGTTGATCAGGATATGTAACGCACTACATACAGTACCTACCTCTTCTGTGTCGGCCCCTTTCCTAGCACACAATCCTAAAACCGTCCCTTGTGTGACCGTATGTTATGTCTAGTGAGAAATACATAATATAATCTGCAGTTTTGTGGCGAAGCTGTACTCCACACATCCTCAAATCCTCATGTCCAACCAGAAAGCTGATGCCTACACATACCAACTCACACACCCTATGGCACAGCGCCAACACATCTTTATTCCTGATCGACGGCATGAAGAGTATCGAGTACACAATGTTCGGATGGTCATACTTGTCATGGTAGGTCTACTTCCATATATTCCTAGACCTCCCTTAGCACCTCATGAACGATGCTCATCCACAATTCCTTCCCCAACTACATATTCATCCGGACCGCCATCGTATTCCTGCGCAGCATCACGCCCTTGAGCATTCTCTACACGATCGTAGTAGTACCCACTACTATTGCCATAGCCGTCAAGGCTCCCTCAAGTCGTCGCGCTCCTCAGATCATCCTCCCCTTAGCACTGGAAATCTACCCTTTCGCGGAAACTCTGTTCTACCTCGCTATCTATCTGCCGCTACGCTCCCGACTCCAGGCACCAGCGACACATCCCGTGGCATTCAACCTCAAGGAACGGAAGCTACTCTTTGCCAGGATCTTGAGCAGCGTGACTGATGTCCGGCGGTATCTCTCTGGCTGGTTCTATGGCGCACCGCTGGAGCAGATCTCGCGACAGGACGTCAGGGACTTCGTAACTTGGTCGCTACTGAACGAGCACTATGAGGATCTCACTCCTGAGCTGGAGGCAGAGATCGAAGGCTATGTCGACGAGCTGCAGGGGAGGCTTGATGTGAAGTTGGAGGAGAGGGAGGGAGGTGCGAAGCCACTGAGGACGACCTTCGACGAGGTCAGGATGGCGCATCGGTCCTTGATGTGGTATGGGGTACGTTCAGGCTGATCAGTTGGAGTCATTGGCTGCATGTGACTGACGAATGAGCAGATTGTAGGATTCGTGGACGCGTTCGTTCACATCCGCCTCCTTCTGAGCTCATTTACCTACTATCGCCCTTCTCTCAGCAAGACGCTCTCCGTCTTCCCACCTCGCCCGTTGACTCTACTAGGTCAAAAGCAAAGGGACCCGGGTCCACTGGCATACTGGTACCGCCCTCACACGTCCACTACCAAATTCCCTGTCGTCTTCCTCCACGGCATCGGTGTCGGACTGTACACCTACGTCGACTTCCTCAATTCAATCAATACCTCTCCGCGCGGCCGTGACAAAGACTCACTGCTTGATGAAGGACAGATTGGCCTGATAGTCGTCGAGATCCTCCCCATCAGCGCCCGGATCTGCGCGCCAGCTCTCACGACGCCGCAGACGAAAGCAGCGCTTCACGAGATACTGGAGAGCCATGGCTGGACTGACTTCGTTCTCGTCGGACACAGCTACGGCACAGCCCTCGTCTCGATCCTCCTCCGTGACCCCTTGTGGACGCCCCGAATAAAAGCCACAATGCTGATGGACCCGATTTGCTTCCTCCTGCATCTGCCAGATATAGCTTATAACTTCGTCCGTCTCCCCTCACCCCTCATTCCCCTCCATCATTCCTCTGTCTGTTATCCTCGATACTAACGCATCTCCCAGACCCGCCGACCTCCGCACAACGCAGCAGAGCACATGCTACAGTACTTCTCCTCCCTTGACCCTCTGATCTCCCATACGCTGTCGCGGCGTTTCTTCTGGAGCGAGTATAGTCTCTGGCTCGAGGACCTCCCTTCCTCTCTGCCCATCGTCATTACACTGAGTGGTGTGGATTTGATCGTGCCGGTGCGGGAACTGGGTGCTTATCTCACGGCCGGGGAGCTGTAGACGGGAGATGTGGAAGTGGGGAGGGGCAAAGCAGGGGGGAATGTGCGGGAGTGGCGGGGGGGGAAGAGGGGAGTGCTGTGGTTTGGGGAGCTGAACCACGCGGGGCTTTTCGCTGAAAAATGGGCGAGGGAGAAGGTCGCGGGAATGGTGAGGGACTTGTGTAGTGAAGGTGTGGCAAGGGAGATATAGACGTAAAGACAACGATAACCTCTGCTATGGAGCCAGCCATATCCTGACAGGGCGTCGGAAGTACGAACACCTTCCAAGCTGTTCTAAGTTCACCCCAAGGTTTTGTTCCACCAAGTTGGTCGACCGCCGTGCAGCTCGCTCAACAGCGTTTCTAGACCGCTCGATGTACCCTGGCGCCCACCAGGAGGCGGCGCCGTGGACACTTGAGCATTGCTGCGTGGAGCCGGGCTGCCTGGTCCAATCTGCGAGTTGACCCGTGTGTCTCTCCGCTCGTCCTTGCCCTGCTCAGTGCTAGCGCCTTCGAGACCAGCCTGCTGCTGCTGCTGCCGCCGTGCAGACCCGGCATCGAAGACGAATTGCTCGTCCAGGCGGTCCGGCTCTGTAGCACTAAAATCCAAGTCCAAATCCTCCCTAAAGCGCGAGTCGAAATCCCCGAATTCAGAATCCGGTAGTGGTGCTGCGTTGCCGCCGCTGGCGTTTGGCGCAGCGGCTCCGACGTCCAGAATCTCATGGAGGAGCGGGACGGTTCGACCGAGTTGCTCGACGACTGTATCATATCCAGCATCGATATGCTGCGTCGCGGCTTTCTAAGCCTCGGACCCAACCTGGACAGGCGGGATGTTCGGTAGTACATTGTTTCCGGACTGCCCAAGCGCTGATAGCCCGGCGGTACCAATAGAAATGGTCCCGTCCGAGTTGCCACGCCCAGTATCAAGAATAGCTTGAATAGCAGCCTCGTCTGCCAGGCTCGGCTTCAGCGCCTCGTTCCGCGCCCACCATGTTGCGGCGTCCATGGTACCTGTTCCCTGCCCTGTCCTAACATCAGTCGCTGCCCCTCCGCGCTGCCCAAAATTCACCAGATTAGGGAACCCGGCTGCCTAAGCCCCCGTCCCATCGCCTCCAGGCGTGCCAGCCCCGAACATCTCGTCTTCATCATCCATACCATGCAGCGCCTCACCAAAAGCACTCTCCTCCATTCCACCATCGAAATCAATCAACCCATCTCCATCCGCGTCAAGTCCTCCGTCCGCGCCAAGGTCGTCGGTACCGCCGAGACCGGTACCAAGATCCACAGCGCCGGCGCCGAAGTCGACGAAATTGCTGCCATAGAGCGGCTCGTCTTGAGTTGTCTCTGTAAGGACAGCGTTTGGATCTGTGCCGGACACCGAGACAGGCGCATTGTACTGCTGCGCTATGCTGTCTGCGGTCGGTGGATTTGGATCTGAGAGAGGCGTTTGCAGGGGCGGCAGGGGAGTGGAGATCGGGCGGACGGTCATACTATTGAGGTCTACGCCCTGGGAGACGCCGCGGGGGACGCCACCTTGGGGTTGCGGCGGCGGCGCGGGAGAGTAGCGCTGTTGTTGCTGCTGTTGCATCGAGGGTTGGTAGGAGGATTGCGGTGGGGCCTGTTGTTGGTAGGCTGAGGGTTGCGGCGATTGTTGATATGTCTGCTGCTGCAGGGGCGTTGACGTGCGGGATTGGTGAGGTACGTTGCTGTAGGGGTTCAGATGGGTGGATGAAGACACCGGAGGGAAGGTGGTAGGCTGGAAGTCCATGCTATCGTTGTGAGATTGGAGCTTCAGCGGAGATTCAGAGCGCTGAGCTGAGGGCTGTCGGGCTGGCTGCTCTTCAGCCTGCTCCAGACCGCCCTTTTCGACCAAGGTCACGGCTTTGCGCTCGACAAATTTGGTGCCGAGTGCGCCTTCCACTTCTTTAACGATGTCCTCGATAGTCTCCTTGCTCTCTGTAGCAGCATGACCATTCGATGCGGGCTCGTCCAGTCTGTAGACGGATGTTGCGCGGTCGTGACCTTCCCAGGTTGCGTCCCGTAGCTTGTTTGCAGCGTGAAGTACTTTCTTCGACTGCTTCCAGCCCTGCATGTTCTTGGCATGCTCTGCCTTCATACGCTCAATCTCCGCCTGACCAGTCTCAAGATAGTCCTGAACACGCTTGTTGAACTCCTCGATCTTGTCTTGACTCAAGGTTGTGAAAGGTGGCGCTTCCTTGGCTTCTGCAGTGCTGTCTACGGGTTGAGTCTCTGATGGAGGTTCCAGCAGTCCCTCAGTCAACGGCTTCAGTTCCCCCATAAGGCCCAGACCGAGATCAGCTGGCACGATCTGGCCAGTGGAGTAGGGTGACGAGAACACCTCTTCCATCCAACGATGGTGTTGCTGGTACCTTGTCATGCTGATGTCGCGTGGTGTGAGATGGTCGAAGTAGTCTCCGAGTGCAGTGTTCTCTTCATCCTCGATGCTCGTATCCGGCAGTCCCTCAGCCGCGCCTGGCAAAGTCGATGTCCGCTGTCTCTTCGCCGGCGGCTGTTGGCCGTAGCCCGGCGGATACGCGGCTTGAGCATATCTGTTTTGCGCCACAGGCATGGGATTGGAGCCGTAGAAGCCAGGCTGCATCATGTTGTGGCCCATCTGCCCGCCCGTTGGACCATTAATCTGCGGCCAGTGCTCGCGGTCATGCAGCATGAACTCTCGCTTCTCAAGTCTGCCCTGGCTTTGCAGGTGCTGTCGCTCTTGCAGTGTCTGCCGCACATTGGGCTGGATTGGGATCTGCTGTACGGGCAGGATGTGGTTCTGCTGTGCCGAGTGGTAATGCACGATCCATAGCGACGGGTCTGGTGCTGCGGCAGGCACATTCGGTGCCTTCGCGATGATGTGGTAGCGTGTACGCGCGTGATTCGCGATCTGGTCGATGCCTGGCCTGTAGCCTAGCGTGTGTCTGAGGATCTCAATGGTGTAGCCCTGGAAGTCTATGCGCTGTGTCGTCTCCGGGTCACCCCAGACGTAGCCATCGGAAGCCCAGTGATTGCCCTTTGTCGGTGATAGCCACTCCAGCCATATTGTGCCATCAGGCGGCATGTGTACGTAGGTCCATGACATGGGCGCTGTCCCCTTGACCACAACGGGGCTGTCCAGCAGGTAGCGCACTGCTTGCTCGACGGGCAGCTGGGCCACGAGGGGGAATGGGTAGGTGGAGATGAGATGGACATGGTTCTGCAGCTGCGGCGCGACGCCATAGCTTGGGTCTTGCATTGTATTTGCTGTGAGGCGCGTTGTCCTATTAGCAATGTGGTGTTGCAGTGTGTGTTCAGTCAGTGCTGTGTCTACATGTATTCAGGACGCGATCGCGTATATTCATGCCGAAGTTGCGGCTCTGCGGGCTAGGCCGGCGCATTTGGGTGTCACTTTCTGAGCTGCATCGCTCCCGATCACTCTCGTACATTACCACTCTTGCATCACAGTACAGGATGTCCGGCCGGAGGGACTTCCTCACGCAACAAGCGCCAGAGAACTACGTCGCCGGCCTCGGTCGCGGTGCCACAGGCTTCACCACACGATCAGATCTTGGCCCCGCCCGAGAAGGACCCAGTGAAGATCAAATCAAAGAGGCGCTCGCCAAGCGCGCAGCACAGCTAGGCAACGACCCGCCCACAGCGTACGGCGCTGGTAAAAAGAAGGCCGAAGAGGAAGAAGTCGAGGACCAGTTCCGCGATGCCGAGAACGAGGAAGGTCTGTTCGCGACAGGCAACTACGATCGGGACGACGATGAGGCAGATCGGATCTATCAGGCGGTAGACGAGCGGCAGGACAAGCGGAGGAGAGCCACGAGGTTAGTCGTCCCCCACACCCCTTGCACTTCCCCTTCCCCCGCACACAGCACATATCTATCAACACCGATGTTCATCACATATCTCGCAGCACGGTGCTTTGGGAATACATGCCGACATGAAGTTTCTCACAGGGAAGCTCGTGAACAAGAGCAACGCGATCAGTACGAGCGAGACAACCCGAAGATCCAGCAACAATTTGCCGATTTGAAGAGAGCGCTGGGCGCTGTCAGTGATGAGGACTGGGCAAGTATACCTGAGGTGGGTGACCTGACGGGAAAGAATCGGCGAAGTAAGCAGAATGCGCGGCAGAGGTTCTATGCTGTGCCGGACAGTGTGCTGGCTGGAGCGAGGGACAGCACGCAGCTAGGGACTGAGGTGCAGGATGATGCTGTGATGACTGAGGCGAATGGAGGGGACCAAGCAGATGGTACGATGACGAATTTTGCGGACATCGGTGCTGCGCGAGACAGGGTCTTGGCCGTGCGGCTGGATCAAGCAGCTCAAGGAACAGAATCAGTGGCAGGCACAAGTACAAGCATCGACCCAAGAGGCTATCTGACATCACTAAGCATGTCTGAGCGCAAAGCCGGCGAAGTACCTGTCGGTGACATCAAGCGCGCGCGGCAGCTGCTCGAATCAGTCATTAAGACCAATCCTCGACATGGACCCGGGTGGATTGCTGCAGCTCGGCTTGAGGAGTTCGCTGGCAAGATCGTCGCTGCACGGAATGTCATGCGACGAGGATGTGAGATGTGTTCAAAGAGCGAGGACGTGTGGCTGGAGAGCATACGTCTACACGACAACCAGAACGCCAAGATCATTGCTGCGAAGGCTATCGAAAATAACTATCGCTCCGTGAGACTATGGGTAGAGGCAATGAAGCTGGAATCTGTGCCAGCTGCCAAGAAGCGCGTACTACGCAAAGCTCTCGATCATATCCCTCAGTCGGTGGCGATCTGGAAGGAGGCTGTGAACTTGGAGGAGGATCCAGCTGATGCAAGACTGCTGCTTGCCAAAGCGACTGAGATCATTCCCTTATCTGTCGAGCTCTGGCTAGCGCTTGCACGCCTAGAAGACCCTGATAATGCGCAGAAAGTGCTCAATAAAGCCCGCCAAGCAGTACCTGGCAGCTACGAGATATGGATCGCCGCCGCGCGCCTGCAAGAGCAAGTCGGCAAGTCGGACATGGTCTTCCGCGTGATGGAACGAGGTATCAAGTCCCTCGGGAAAGCCAGCGCAATGCTGAAGCGCGAAGAATGGATCACCCAAGCCGAGATCTGCGAGGAAGACTCTGCGCCCATTACTTGCCAGGCCATCATCAAAGAAACGCTCGGTTGGAGTCTAGATGAAGACGACGACCGCAAGCAGATCTGGCTCGATGACGCGAAAGCTTCAACGAATCGAGGACGCTACGAGACAGCGCGGGCAATCTACGCCTACGCCCTCCGCGTCTTCTACAACCGCAAATCCCTCTGGCTCGCAGCCGCCGACCTTGAACGCACTCACGGCACAAAAGACGCCCTCTGGGCCCTCCTCGAGAAAGCCGTCGCCTCGTGCCCCTCCTCCGAAGTCCTCTGGATGCAACTCGCACGTGAAAAGTGGAGCGCAGGCTCCATAGACGACGCTCGACGAGTCCTAGGTTTAGCTTTCCAACAGAACCCGGGAAACGAGAACATCTGGCTCGAAGCCGTGCGCCTCGAAGCCGATAACGGCGAAACGGACAAAGCGCGCAACTTGCTTGAGACCGCGCGGAGTGAAGCAAACACCGATCGCGTGTGGATCAAATCCATCACCTTCGAGCGGCAGCTCGGTAACACAGCAGTAGCTCTAGACCTCGTGCAAGACGCCTTGACGAAATTCCCCACAGCCGCGAAACTGCACATGCAAAAGGGCCAGCTCTACGAAGCCCAGTCCCTCCTCCCTCAAGCTCGCACAGCCTACGCAACGGGCACGCGCGCCTGCCCGACTTCCACACCACTTTGGCTCCTCTCCTCCCGCCTCGAAGAGCGCATGGGCGTCGTCGTCAAAGCCCGCTCGATCCTTGATCGCGCGAGGCTGGCGTTACCGAAAAGCCCAGAGCTGTGGACTGAGTCCATCCGCCTCGAACTTCGCGCCAAGAATTCCACGGCCGCGCAGGCGAAACTCGCGCAAGCTCTACAAGCCTGCCCGACCTCTGGCCTCATCTGGGCTGAGCGCATCTGGCACCTTGAACCTCGCACGCAACGCAAACCTCGTATCTTGGAAGCCATTCAAAAAGCCGACAACGACCCTATACTCTTCGTCACAGCAGCCAGAATCTTCTGGGGCGAGCGCAAGTTGGAGAAAGCCGATGCATGGTTCACGAAAGCGGCTGTGCTCGAACCTGATCTTGGGGACACGTGGGGCTGGTGGTGGAAATTCCTGCTCGCTCACGGGACGGAGGAGAAGAGGGCGGAGGTATTGGCTGAGTGTATTGCTGTTGATCCAAGACATGGGGAGGTGTGGCAAGCTGTCAGGAAAGGGGAAGGCGGGTGGAAGATGAGTGTTGAGGAGGTGTTGGGTGAGACTGCGAGGAGGTTGGAGTAGATGGCTATGTGCAGCGGACGTAAGACGTACGGCGCCGTAGGACATGACATTACTATGAGGCAGCCACGACGAGGTTGTGGGTAGTGGCCGTTTGCCCGCAAGGCACGAGTTGGCCTTTCACTGCTACAGCAATGTGATTGTCATGAGGGATTAGATGCTGTCTCTGTCGCGTCTAATGTGGTGTAACGTTGAAATCGCAGCTTCGGCCCATCACTCTAGCCCTGATTCAAGACTCGTCACATTTGCATAAGCTAGTCGCGAAGCGTCCCACGTGTCTGACACCATGGTATGCGCCATCGACGCAATCCCCCGTCACCACTTCATTTCCACGTTCCAGAGCATCGACTTCTACGATAACGCTCTTCGCTCAATTCGGGTGCAGCGACCCGAAGAAGTCGGCTTCTGAACGCCCACCGACGCCACGAATTCTAGATGCAGCGCGCGAAAGATAAAGTTGATGGAACTCTATGGAGCTACGTGCGTGATTGCGGTAGGGAGGGCTAGATCGCTTCCAATAACTGCGAGCGTTTGGGTATTGGACTTTTTGATTGTGTGGTGATGGGTGGGCTGGCTGATAGATGGAAGTTTGGGTGGTGGTTTGGTTTGATTGTCTGGGTTGTGGAGATCAGGAGGTGGATGGTACTGCACAGACGCTCAAATGGTGGCTCTAGATATATCGTATGCCGTACATCATCTCGAAGGCTCGCAGGGCTCGAACGACTGTACCCAAGTATTCTGTACTTGTCTTGGTGTACTCTGTAGCTCTCGTCACCACCAAGTGTGAACAAAGTATTCTGGATTCGTTGTAATGAATTGCTGCGACCCTCTACACTCCATCTACGAGGAAGACATCATGGACCTGCCGCCCTTTGCCCGTCGGACCTTTCGGGAACCGGTACCCATAGCCTCAATCCTCGCCCAGTCGCCTCCGTCGACGCCATCATGGACATCCTCTCCAACGCCCTCGCCCGCTTCGACGCCCGCCTCCTCGGCTCCCACGTCTCCTGCACCTTCCCGATCCACGTCCTCTGCCCAGCTCCTCCCATCGCCCACGTTCGGGACCACTTCCGGAGACATCGGCTGCGTGGACTTCGCCCTGAATGCCGATATCAAGACTGGACTGACCGAGATGTTGAACCATGACAGTGTCAAAAACGATCGCGAATTACGAGGCTGGATCCAGAGATGGTTGATGGAGGTGGAGATGCAGATGCGCGTGCAGCGGAGAAAGCGACGGCGGGAAGTTCCGGCTGGCCATGTGGTGCAGGGGGTTATGGCCGGATGAGAGAGCTCGGGACGGGTGGCATGAACGACGAGAGACCGACGGAGACGTTCTGGTTGGAAGGAAGCTTCGACGAGTGTCCCTGAGGAGCAGGAGAGAAGTTTGTCATGTCTATGAAGCCGTTGTCGGAGGACCTGGCGTCCGAGGTCAACCCTGCCATTCACGCTCTCGCACGGCGAGAGACACAGCGGCTAGCTATCGGGGATCTCGGCCAGCTCATTGTCTTCGAACCTGACTAGCCCTGGAGCCCGGGCGCTGTATGGGAGGCAGTCACGTAGGACTTGAGTGAATCTGCAGCAGTCCGGAGCATTGATGGGTCATAGACAGAGCGACACTGTCGCGTCATAGACCACTCCTTGCGATTGAGTAAGCGCAGAGGAGGTCCCGGGATGCATCGACACTGCTGGAATGTGGTCACGGACGCCACAACGCGGCAGGAGCAGACGGCTGAAGAAAGCTCAAGGTCGCGTAAGTGAAGCTGGAGCAAGAATGCCAGAGCTGTGTCGCTGTCTACCAAGCGGATGTCTGGAGAGCCGTAAGACGGTCTTTTAATGAATGACGTGCCGGGCCCGTAGGTTTGCGAGGTGGTCTAGAACGTCTAGGCAAGGACTTGTGCTTGGCAACTGTCGGCAGTCTAGGGTAGATTTGTCGGAATCGTGTCCGCAGGACCAACTTCGTGCTCAAGTTGGCCAACATGCGATCGCTCTGCTCCGCCGTCCGGAACGCTAGCCATGCTCCAGCATGCCGGCAAATCCGCACATCCCGGCGTGACCGAGCATCTGCCATATTGCATGTGGGCGAAGTTGCCGTGACATGCAATTCTTGTCACATGATCGGCCGTGAATGCAGCGTCTGACTCAAGTGCCCTGTACTTCACGTGCCAGAAACGAGCTGAGCACATCAGGCTAAAGTCTCCCCGCAGCGCATGTGAACGGCACCTCGTCGATATATTGCACTTGCATGCCGCAACATCGTCATTTGCGAGCTCATGTTCAGCTGTTCCACGAATGTTTCGTCGTGGCACATGGATGCATGCGAACAGTTCGCTTGCCGTTCCACATGACGGTCCGATACGCCGTGGAGCCGTAGTTGTCCGTCGCTCCGCACAAGCCAATCCGGAACCGAGGTGTGGGACAGCGCGCCGCACAAAGATTTCAATCGCTAGGTTGATCGTGCCGTTGATGCCCGACCACGTCCGCAGATGTTATGATCGACTGCGCAGAGCGCATGGTGAGGGGTAGACAGCATCGCAAATGCTGTGTCGGCTGCGGGCGTCGGCCCTGGCAGTGATATTCGAAGCGGAAAGCGAGGTTCGTCGAGCATGCTTCACAGGATCACACATTTCGATCTGCCACTGCGGCCACCCGGGTTTCGTCTGTAGCGGTCAGTCTTGGTCTTCGCTCCGTAGTCCTCATATGAATGATCGTACGGTCCTCTGCCACCACCTCCTGGCGGTCTCGGCCTCGCATCGCGTCCTGAGTTCTGCCGTGGTTCTCGTCCGCCGGGCGCACTTGCTCGCTGCTTCCGTAGCTGACGGACAACATTGAAGAAGGCCGTCTCCACGTTGACACAGTTCTTCGCTGAAGCTTCGACGAACTCGCAGCCTAGCTGCTTTGCAAGCGCACTGCCTTCTTGCGTGCTGACCTCCCGCTCCGTGACTCGATCGCACTTGTTCCCCACGAGCATGACTGGTGCTGGGCCAAAGCTGCCCATCGTTTGCGAAAGCGGAGATCCAGGATATGTGGGTGATCCTGCGCCTGCCGACTCCTTGACCCGCTGTATCTGACCGTGAAACCTCTGTATCCGTGTAAATGATGCCCGTGAAGAGATGCTGTACACGAGCACAAAGCCCTCCCCGTCGCGGATCCACTGGTCCCGCAATGCGGTGTACTCTTCCTGTCCTGCCGTGTCCAGTACTTCCAGCATGCATGACTGCCCATCAATGACAACCTGCTTGCGATACGAGTCCTCGATCGTGGGGTCGTAGGTCTCGACGAAGTGGTTCAAGCATAGCTGGATTGGATCAGTGATGCCCATGAGGATGAGTTTAGCGGACGACGATTCACCTGAATGGTCAATGCGGTCTTACCAACACCACCATCTCCAAGCACTACCAGCTTGTACAGGGTCATCTTGCCATGAGACATATTGGGCAGCACTTCGTACTGCACGCTACGAAGTCTGATATCGCCAGTGTTGGGAGATTTTGAGTCGGCGGCACCTTCGTCAGGCGGACGATAAGCCTTGGGCCTTGAGATTTCTTCAGATGTAGCTCCTCGTGACGTCTAGGGTCAAATCGTATGCCTTCGTACACGGCGGGTAAAATCGACAAATCAGATGGATGCACCACTTCAGAAGCTAGCCGGCTGAATGCTTTGCAGTATGTACAGTCTAGTTTCGACCAAGGCACTGTCGAGCAGGCAGATCAGGACTGCACGTTGATGCTGAAGGCTCGTTGAGTGTTTCTCAAGGTTGTTCAGCAGTCGAAGCTGGAAAGCTGTGAGCCCTTGGAGAGCTCGGACGAGCCTAGAAGATCAGACGAGAAGCTTGGTATGTAGCAGGCAATCCCTGAGTTCAGGACCACCACATTGGCTTTCGTTTCGTGAATTGACTTTCAGACCTCCGGCTGGTAACCAAATAGCTTGTAGAGAGCTGCAGTTGAGCAGAGTGTAAGGTAGAGCTTCGGCTGGCGGGTGAGTAAGTTCCCTTCGAAAGACCGAGGTGCCAAATAAATTCCACGAGCAACAAATCAAGACAGAGCAAACAGAAACAATTTACTGGACGCCCGCCGGCTAGGTGGGCGATATGTACGCAATGGCAGAGTTCTCTTCGTTTCCCAATGCTCCGTCGGCCTGCATTTACCGCGCA
>JAVRRP010000490.1:0-17551 GCA_036872775.1 Oleoguttula sp. CCFEE 5521 | reverse complement strand
GCTGCGCAGCCATTTGCAACGGCGGAGGTGCGGCGACTGGCATCGTCGTGCAGAGAGTCGATGCCGATGAGCTATGATCGTCTACGTCCCGCAAGGGAGATAGGCCAGCATTTATTTCAAGCGATGACACGTCAGCTTGACGACTGAGATGAACGGAAGTCGGCCTTGCCACATGTCCAACAGCGTCATGCCGGGATTGCTGAGCTCGATCTGACTCTGTCCGTTTCACAGCAGGCAGGGGATGCGCAACATGCTGCTGGAATTCCCGGATTGCTCACGGAACCTCGAGAGATCCTCATGGGAGTGGGGAAACCAGCAGCACGTAGAGTGCGTGAGCGAGGCGTGGCTCCTAATAGGCGCCGCTGCTGATGGGGATTGACTGGGCGAATGCTCACGAGCAAGCTCCATCGACGCAGTGATGAGCGATGCTGTTAGTAGGCTGCACAACATGATGTGCACAGATTCATTGCACCATGTACCATGCTGTACCGAGTCCAAGTAGCGAAGTAACACCTACAGCCTTCTTGAGCCAAGCTGAAGTGCTAGTGCTGTCGATCGTAGTAGCTGTATCAAGCTCGGACGGATGCTGGTGGAACGTAGCCGCCGACTTGGGCGTTCGAGCAGTCTCATTATCTTGAAATGCCTGCGTTCTTTCCACGAGCATCCTCAGACCGTCCAGGTCTCGTTGCCATGCTTGACGTCTGGCGGCTTGATCATCATGCTCACCGGCACTTGCGGTATTGTCATCACGATCAACTTCCACGCCCTGCACATTGCCGAAGAAGTCAAGGATGCGTCTGTCTCTGGCTGCAGCCTCGCGACCAGGAAACAGGTCGTACCGTACACCTGCATCACTGTGCACACGCTCCGGCGTCATGTAGTCAAACAGCTCGCCCAGTCTCACATCAGAACTCGTCGAATTCAATCTCGTCTCTAAGAAGTCCAAGTTAAAATACGTCCAGCGATCCACTACAGCCACACCAACATCCTGATCCGCATGGTGCGAGTACGAACTCTGATCTTTAGCCGAAGACCCAGTCGCAATAATGTTCGGCGTGTAGAAAGCAGGATACATAGTGTTCGCCTGGCACGTATCGATCATGAACAACATCTCGTGATACCGCTTCTTCTCCCACATCTGCGCGAAGGCGTCTGCGAGGTCGAAGGAGGAGATCTCTTCCGAGTCCTGGAACTTCAGAAATTCATTCCCGCCATGACCAGTCATGTAGATGAGGATGTTGGAGCGATCGTCGGTCATGAGGCGTTTGGAAGTGGGGTGGCTACTCGGCCAGCGGTCGGTCAACAGTCGAATGAACGACTCGACTGTGACCTCCGTTCCGCGATAGTCGACCTCAATCCCGCCCATGCCCTCGATCCCTTCACTCAGTTGCTCCTGTCCAACAGTCTCACCGTTGTCGTCATACACATCCAGCTCTCTGCTCTTGTCGTTGAAGACGCTACCAGGGAAGGAGTTGCGGGGGTTGCAAGCCATGTCATCTGGCAGCATGAGGATTATCTGCGAATCTGGAATGCCCAGCCGCTTGACGGTACGATAGAGAGAGAGGACATTGGCGAGGTGGCGGTAGTTGAACCAGAAGCGTGAGGTGCTGACGAGAACGGCCCAGTTGGAGGTGTGGGTTGCGTGCGAGAGGGCGAGGAGGGCCAGAACGACAGGGAGGAGGGTGAGAGAGCGCATATTCACTGGGGTGCAAGGCTAACCATCTCAGGTACGCGGACCCATACACTGTGTCAGGGATATAGGTGTCGATGATCGACTGTCCTTATGCGCGAACATGAGGTTTGGCTGTACCTCATGGAGTAGTGACCGGATCATGATTACTAAGCCTGTCTTGCGAATTGCCCATCTCGATTTGAACTTCTCACCTTTTGTTGCCATCCTCGCATGTGCAGCGCTCTCTAAATCACTCGCACCCAAGGGTCAAATAGACGGAGACGCACCAGGCTGTTGAGTCAGGCCGATCGTTGTGCTAGACGCACGTCTATGTGTTCATTGCACAGACCTCAAGAGATGCACTCGCTGCTCGCGACAACTTGCTAACCTTCGTAGGCAGTTTGAGAACCTGCACGACGGTCTCGGCGATCAGGCATACTTGCATGGACCGAGCGTAAGCGAAGAGCTGCAGCTCTAGCACGCATGGAGGTACATGATCGAGATGTGTTACATTTGAGAGTGTAGGTCATGTGACTTAGTCATGTGACCAGATCAGGTGACTAGCTGAGTGAGGGGTTAGTTGGAAGGTTTTACATCTGGTCTTACATAGCCTTGTATTAGATCCCCATATCCGCTGAATCGTCACAGATGCTCAGGCTCACACGGCTCACATACACTACTGCTTCTTTCAAGATTACACACGTGAGGTTCCAGCAAACAGCCGCCAAAGCGTTCGTACTGTGGGAGCTACCGTTTAGCATGCGTCTTTATAATGTCGTTACATGTACTTTCCAGCAGTTTCACACAGCTATCCCGCCCTACATCATTGCATCTCACAGGTGGGGCAGCGAGGAACTAACATATCAGGATGTCGAAGGACACCTCAACACGTACAAGTCCGGTTACGTCAAATTGCGTGGCTTCTTAGACTGTGTAAGGCAGACATATCCATTCGTCCACTGGCTGTGGATAGACACCTGCTGCATCGATAAGACGAACAGCGTGGAATTGTCCGAGGCTATCAACAGCATGTTCAAGTGGTACAGTAATGCTACAGTGTGTCTAGCGTATCTGAGCGACGTGGATTTCAGCACAGAGAACCGAAGCGCTGAAGAATCAAGTACGCGAACAGAGGGCAGTGCGTACATGAGCGATGATCTGAAGCGGCGACTTCAACTCAGTGAATGGTTCACCAGAGGGTGGACTCTGCAAGAGCTGGTAGCACCACGATTGGTCGTTTTCCTCTCCCGGCAATGGGAAGTCATTGGCTTCAAGGGTCGAGGATTTTACAACGACACGTCATTTGTTGCGCATGTCGCGGCCCTCACGCGCGTTCCATCGGAGGTACTGCACGACTCGAGAGTGGTCGGTAGAGTCTCAGCTGAACAGAAGATTAGGTGGGCCATTGGTCGAGAAACTACGCGTGAAGAAGACAGTTGGTATTGCCTTTTCGGCCTGCTTGATGCACCTATCGGCGCCAACTATGGTGAGGGATCTAAGCGTGCCCGACGACGACTGCTTGCTGAGCTGAAAGAAGTCGGGTCGATCTCAAAGGGGCGTGTCGCTGTCCTCGCGAGGGAGTTCAACGAGAGAGACCCCGAGTTTCAAGACTTCCCAGACGGACTTGAAGATGATGCCCTGACGGATAGAGAATATCAAGCAGCTTTGTTTGACGACGCACAAGCGCATACGGAAGAGGAGCCTCCAGAGGATAGGCCACGGCCAAGTCCAGAGACAGTGCGCCGCTTGTATGCGCTCATCATCGCACAAGGCTACAGCAGATCCGACGCCGTAGAGATGCTGAGGGAGTATGTGGCGACGGGGCGCATTGCTCGACTTCGACAGCTCCAAGTCGCTGCGTGAGGTTGAACGTCTCCAAGGACCCAAATGCCAGCACAGGCAGTGCAGATAAAACGACTTCAGAGCTGCGTTATGGACCACTGTCTGGGATCATACAGGCAAGAACCTGTTCCGGATGTCAAATCTCGAGTATATACAACCTGCCGTTCCAATCGATAGTCGGATCCGCTGCAGTGTGGACAAGCCCACTCTATCCGCGCGATAAAGGATGGTGGTGGTGTCTCTCATTCTGGCCCACTGCGGTCAGCTTTCCAGAAAAAGCTGCGACAACGAACATTCAAGCAAGGCGTCGCGATGTTACGCCTCCGACCAGGGGTAGGACACAAAGCGCTTCGCCAGTTTCGCAAAGATCACAAGACTCGGATTTATCTGCACCGCCCGAATCGCCGAAAGACCGCAACGAAAGGGCCGATCCCCGCGAAGCACAGCACGTGCCTAGAGACGTCCTTTTACGCCTGATTCGAGGCCTGCTTGCGAGAGGCTATTCGGAAGAGGAGGCTGAAGGGGAGGCTCAGGCGATTATCGCTCGGTATCGTACAACAGGCCAACTCGATCTCGCCTCAAAGGAGCCAGCGGGGAACGGTAGAGTGGTTCCCACAGCAGCTGCTTCAGCTCAACAGATTCGAGTGCCGAGAGTGTCGCAAAGACCGTAGAGGTCGGAGCAGACAGTGTCGCGACAGACGACGGCGAGAATCAGTAGCGGCGATCGGCGTAGTGATTCCTTGCAACGCCAGATGGCGAGCGTGAGCCTTCGACAGCGCTGAACATATTTCTAGCCGGACCTGGACAACTTTGCTCACTGTGCCAGCACGGTGCACGACGACATCGCTGACATCAAGCGTGAATGTCGAGAAGGCGAACCTCGTGGATTGTTCCAGAGATTAGTCAGGAATGCGGTTCAGCTTCGCTGGTAGTTCAAGCAGTCATTGACTGCCGATATCGCCATCACTGCAACGCGTCCGATATCTGACGCCCGCGGAATAGAGGACCGAACTTATCGGACTGATCATTTCCGATTCTCCAGCATGCGTATAGGCATAGCCTCTGATGCGCAGGGACGTATCGATTGGCGAGGAGAGGGGTTCTTTAGGTGGGATCAGCGATGTCGTAACGTAGCAGTGCCACCTGGACAACAGTGCGGCAGAGTCATATGAGTCCCTTACGGTGGCTCGAGGACTCAGATACGAAGAACATCATACTCCTCATCTTGCGGAAACCTGTGCGTCCTACTGTGTCAGCTCACGACCCGCGATCATGCTAGATCCGTAAGAGAAGCAGAACTCACCCGATATGAAACCTCCCACACTTCGCCCACTCCAACCCCGCCCCCTCCCCTGTCTCAAACTCCTCCACCCGTCCGCCCAACTTCTTATCCTCACTCAGAAAACAACACTGCAACCCCTCCCCACTAACGCCCTTTTGCCATGCGGGAAAGCAGAAGCCAAAAATTGTCCCCACGACGTCCCAAAGCGTAGCTTGCTGCGTGGAAATGTACTTGAACCTCCCTCTCACGCGGAACGGCAAGGGCGTGTTCTTCCCATCCTTCCACAGCACCTCTTTCACCTTCGCCCCACTCGTGCCAACCGGTGGCCGCACCCTCTGACTTGGCTGGAACACCGTAACGGCTGTGTGGGGCATACTGTCCTCTTTGTCTGCTCTTGTCACCGCACCAGAAGGATCTATGGCATAGGCTACGCTGTCGAGTTGTATCATATCATTCGGGCGGGTGGAAGGAGGATCGTCTTCGTCCAGCTCGAAGTAGCCTATACCGTGCGTGCCGTGGTTCGTGAGGAAAGCTACGGGCGGTCCGCCGTCGCGAAGGCCGGCGGTGTAGGCGGAGAGGAGGGAGTATTGGTAGATGTCGTTGGGTATTGAGGGGGCCATCGTAGAAGACTCGGGCTCGACTCTCACTGGCGCGAACAAGAGTTGCTGAGGAATGAGACAATGGGGAGGATCGTCTGTAAGTGCGAGTGATGAAAGGATGATTGTGTTCCTACCTACAGTGACGTCCTATCGTCTATCATGTTGCGTATGCGATGTGCTGATTCAGAGCGCATGCATCAGCTTTCTAGCTGCAGTGTTAGATCGCGGGATGCAGTCGAAGCGGAGCCGATCAAAGCCCAAGTCCGAAATCGCTCGGGTTTTGCCAAGCATATCTTGGTCACGTGCCAATGCCCTACGCTGTGAGATCTTCCCGGAAAGCAGACCGTGCTTGAGCATGTATGCGACGGCCTGCTGCTGCGGAATGGCGAAACGCTCGCCGATGAGTGCGATTCTGGTCTATCGAAGACGAGTACTCGGTACACGATTTCAGATGCAATGCGAACCGCCAGCATTGCACAGCAGCATGCTCACCGGGGTCTCTGGGAGATCGTATGTGCACCGTGTCGCAGCAGTAGCGAGCCTGCGCTTATCCGCACCAAAGCGTGCTCGTGACACTGCACGAAGCCCAAGGCTCGCACCAGCGTCGTGTGACCGGTGCGAGATGACGAAATGGAGGTAGCATTCGGGTCCTTGCACAGAGACCGGCAGTCATCTTCGTTGAGGTCGCACCCGTACCAGAGACATCTCTCTCGCTAAGCCATGTCGAGAGTCGCACAATCTCATGTCTTGCCCTTCGGACCGATTACCATCATACCCTCTAGCATCCACTTCCTCAAACACTCCGGTACGACCACAACACCCTCTGCCTCTCGCCAACCGTTCTCCAGCACAGCAGCAAGAATCCTCGGAACCGCAAGCGCAGTCCCATTGACCGTATGCGGCCAGCCAGATTTGGTTGATGGCGGTTGCTTGACTCTTGTGCCTAGTCGACGGGTCTGGTAGTCCGTGCAGATCGATGCGCTCGTGACCTCGCCATAGCCGTTGTCGATGGCAAGCCGCGATGGGAAGAACGCCTCGATGTCGATCTTGCGCGTCGCACTGGCGCCGAGATCGGTGGTGGGCATCTCTAGGATGCGCGCGTGAAGTCCGAGAGCGGTGAGGATGTCGGTCTGGATTGCGAGCATCTCCTCGAAGACTCGGTCAGTCTGGGAGTCGGTTTCGTCGTCTGTGCAGAAGCGATTGCTACCTTCTGCTGCGGGTGGTGGGAGTGACCATGCAAACATCTCGACCTTTGTGAACTCGTGCACGCGGTAGAGACCCTTTGTGTCGACGCCTCGAGCGCCGGCCTCTGCGCGGTAGCAGCGTGATGGTCCGATGACTTTGAGAGGCAGGTCACTAGCGTGTAGCGTCTTGTTGGCTTGCGAACCTGCGAACGGGATTTCGGCCGTGCCTGCCAAAACTAGACCTGGCTTGTCCAAATCTTGCGCAATGTTGTAGATCTGAGTCTCGCCGTTCTGGTCTCGTGGCATGAATCCACATGCATTCGCGATATGGCTGTAGACGAGGCTGGGCGGTGTCATCACTTTCCATCCACGCTTTACGGCGACCGACAGCGCGAATTGTATCAAAGCTTGCTCAAGCAACGCTGCTTCGTTCTTCAAGAAGTACCAGCCCCACCCGCTTGTTGTAGCGCTCGCCTCGAAGTCGAGCAGGTCAAGTTCCTTGCCGATCCTTACATGACTCTTCGCTGCACTCTTGAAGACCACCAGCGGTTCGGTCCCGTTGATATGACCGACAACCTTCGGCTGCTCGCCCACTGGCGTGCTCAACGAGCTGAGGTTCGGCAACTCCAATGCCAGCTGATCCATCTCAACCTGCGCATCTTTCTCCAAGCGCTCAATCTCTGCCAGCTCTGCCTTCATCGACTTGGCTTCTGCCAACAACTCATCACGGCTACTCGTCCCTCCCTTCGCAGCCTGCCGTATGCTCTTCTCGACTGCATTGTTCTTCTGCCTCAGCTCCAGCGCATCTCGCTGCCGCTCAACAAGCTGCTCATGCAGCTCGAGTATGCGCCATCCATTCTTGCTGACGTGGGCGTAGTTGCGGTCTACAGCATTTTGTTCGTAGAGTCCAGGATTCTGACGAATGTGCTTCGTGTCAAGGACTGGCTTTGGTGCGAACGAGGGAAGACTATATGGCCGGTCGTGCTTTACATTGCACTGGCCGGTCCTGGCATATGGGGCAACACGGCGACATGTTCGCAGTAACGGAGATTGCATTGGGAGCAATATCTGCCTCGACAGGCCACGGGAGAAGTAAATGCTACCAATATGCAGAGGGGCTGCTCAAATAACACTTGCTGCTCGGGAGTGCATCGAGTTTAGCGCGAAGTCACTTCGAACTGAGACAATGCTACACCATTGCGTCGGTAAGAGCTTCCTTGCAGTGAAGGTCAGGTCAGGGTTTGAAAGCTTCCATGATACTGGGATTGCATCAAACGTCACTCTAGATCGAGTGCCTTCTACGTGCTGACCCTACAGGAATTGACCATAGACAGGAAGTTCTCGCATCAGATGCGATGCATACGCGAACATGCCCGCCAAGAGACCCTCCGTGGTGCATCGGGTTCTTGCATGTGCAGGACAGTGGGGGTGGCGCTTCGAGGCCCCTCAACTTGCACTCACGACAACAGAAATGCCATTCCACAGCGCTGATAGCATGGGTTTTGTGTATGACCGTGGCATCACAAGCACGATGTCTACAACACTCAACTCGGAGACAACGCTATCCGGCTCTGACGGCTCGAATCGATATCACGAAATGCCAACGAAATGCCATCACTCTCGGGACCGTCATCTGCCGCCCACAGGCTAATTCTACGAACTACGCGGCTGTGGCTTGCATGCGCCGAGCACTCGTTATCGGCGCCAACATGTGAAGGATGCTGTCTTGTGATACCACACGCAGTCTTGCCTTTTACAGCCTCATGAGGACTGGTAGTCACTCTCGCAAGCATGTGTGCCGACTTAGGCGGACTCGAACATCACCATCAGCCCGGCCGACTCTCACGATAGCAGCGACACTCGGCACTGACCGCCAGCTCGGCATCTGCTTTTGTCGAAGCCGAGACGTTCGACTCGACGACAGCACTTCACCGTTGAGGCCGAACGATACATCGCTCCATCAACTATAGCAAGCACTCAGCAAACTGTGCACAACCCATTAACCAGCTCGGCCCTCTTGGGCTGGGCTACCAAGTCACGACTGCGATAATGTCCGCCCACCTCACCTCTCGAATGCTGTGGTCCTCCGCTCCGCCGGAACCTCGCACTCGCCTCGACAATTGGCCCACCCTTCTCTATTCTTGGTGGGCTACCTCCTTCGCCGCAGTCGTAATCCTCACCCGGCTCTCCGGCCGCAAAGTGCGAAGCAATGTCCTCTTCCGGGAAGACTGGATCATGCTCTTCGCTCTCATACCACTCTTCATTCGGATGGCGTTCATACACGTCGTACTAGTATATGGGACGAACAATGTTGCTACGGAGGGAGTGACGTATACGGCGCTGGAGCTTGAGCATCGAAGGACAGGTGCGAGACTTGTGCTAGCGGCGAGGATATGGTATGCGGTGTTCATCTGGATGAGCAAGTGGGCTGTGAGCGAATTCCTGAAGAGGATTACGATTCAAATATGGCGGCCGAGTTATGAAAGGGTGCTGTTCGGGATCCGGGTGTTCCTTGGACTGACTTTAATCGCGGTAATCATTGCGACGCTGGGCGAGTGTCGGCCGATCGATCATTACTGGCAAGTAATCCCGGATCCTGGTCCGCAGTGCAGGCAGGGCTTTGCGCAGTTGCTTACGATGGGGACGGCGGATGTCATTACTGACATCCTGCTGGTCGTCTTCCCGATCCCGATAGTGCTGCGATCAGGTCAGACCTGGCGGCGGAAGGTACAGCTCGTGCTGCTGTTCAGCACCTCTGTGGCACTTATCGTCATTACTGGCATGCGCATGCCCGAAGTCATTGCGCGACATGGCAGACAGCAGTACAGGACGGTCTGGGCATCATCCGAGATTCTGGCCTCGGCATTCGTGTCGAACTTCGTCATTATCGGATCTTTCCTAAGAGACAAGGGCACGAAGAAGAACAAATATCGCTCGACCAGCGTGTCAGACTCGATCGAGCGTGGTCCATCGGTGCGAAGAGTGTTGACGCAGGAGCGGCCCGGTGACGAGGACGAGTTGTTCTTCAGAGATCTGGGCTATCGGATACCTGCGCATCTCCGAGACGAGCCGGAAAGTTCAGTGCGAATGGCCCCTGCCGGTCTGCCAGCGGTCGTGAGCTCTGCCTTTCTTAGACGAAACTCCGAAATCGAGCAAGCAGCGCCGTCGACCACTTCAGCAGTCGACGAAGCGATCTCACAACCAGGCCACGACGACCTTGCTCAGCCCTCGCCGGCCCTTTCCAACGGCACGACCAAGAAATCGGTCTCATTCTTCGACGTCGGCGGCCTCCTCGAATCTCAACCCCCTTCCCCGACAGACACTCGATCCCGCGCCACCACCCTCCTCAGCACAGGCAACGGCACAGCGCAGTCCGTAGCATACGACTTCGCTCCTGCTACGCCCTCCCAATCTCGGCGAGGGTCGCACGCTTTCATGGCTGATATTGGCGGGATGCCGAGTCCGGGTTTCGCAGGTGCGAACGGAGGGCCGAGGAGAGGGAGTCTGCCGGGCGGGAGAAGTAGGAATGGCGCGCCGATTGGAGTTTTGGGCCCGATGTTGGAGAGACAGGAGACGCATATGAGTTTGCAGGATGCTGGAGGTCTTCTGGGTGGCTCGGCGAGTCCTGCATCACATCATGTGACAGCCTCTTCGAACACACTGGCAACAGCAAGTGGTCGCATAGGTTCGCCACAGCTATCTACGGCAGCACCTGCTGCGCCTGTCGCTCAGCGGGGAGGAGGCTACGAGGAAACGGAGTTTGGCGATGCGGGCGGGTTGTTGAAGTAAGGTCACGACTTTGGTGCATTGCGTGGAAGGGACTGCATTCTGTTATGATACCCGGCATGGTCTTGTTATTGATCGAGAAGCATTCGATCAGCGTGTATGTGGTTGTAATTGTCCACGATATGTCTCCTCTCGTTGGAGATAGAGTTCCTTATGCATCTACCAGTACAATCGAGACTGGGGCGGTACTGTCTGCATGTTGTCTCCTCCTCACATGTGCAGGGATGTGGCTTGGAATCCATAATGTGGGGAAGAGGCATGCTTTGCACTCCAAACGTCAGAAAAGTAGGCGCGAGTCATGCACACATAAAGTCGACGAACCTCAGCACCCTCGCTCCTTCCCTTCATCCTCACCACGAGCATGTCTTGTTGATCTTGCCTCACGACCGCCGTTCGTCGCGGGGTCACGCGTCCAATAACAACAAATCTCCCACCGCGGACTCTTGCCCCCACTCCGACACCGAACACTCACCACGACATCGACTTCGCACATTGGTTATCGCATCAGCATTCTTCAAGCATCTGCATATCCCCCTACGCCGTCAATCTACACACAACACACTCTCACACCCTCACCACAACAACACAATGGCACCCTCCACGCGTTCCAAGAGAGGCAGCGAGCAGCTCTCCGCACCACCGCCAGCAACCCGCCGCAACACTCGCGCCGGCTCTCGCGCTATCTCCGAGACGCCGTCAGTCACTGCTACCACCGTCGCCAGCATCCTCGACCAGCAGAAAGGCAAATTGCCAGTCGCCAAGCCTCGCACCACACGCGCCTCTCGCACCACCTCGCGCCAGAACTCCGAGGCGCCTTCTATCACTACTGCCAATGCGGCTGAGATTGGCAGCATCAACACTGCGACTGCCGCCGAGATTGCCAGCATCAACAGCAAGACGTTCAAGACTACTTCACGTGTCACGCGTAGCAGCTCGCGCAACAATTCGCGTGCGGGGTCCGAGGTGCCGCTTGAGGCGATTGCCGCAGTCTCGAATGCCAAGACCGCGCGCACCACTCGCAGCTCCTCACGCAACAACTCCAGCACCAGTGTTGAGGTGCCTGAGATTATGGAGATCGATGAAGTCACGACTACCACCACTGCCAAGACCAAGACTGCCGGTCCGACCAACACCCGCGTCACTCGCAGCTCCTCTCGCAACAGCTCCCGTGCTGGCTCTGAGCGTCCCTCCTCTGCTGGCCAGGGTATCATCACTGTCTCCAAGGCTACGATTACCAAGCGCAAGACTCGTGCCGGCTCGGTCTCATCAGTCGATGACGCCGGAGGTGGCACACTGAAGGGCAAGGGCAAGGGGGCTAAGCGCCCTAGAGCCGGCCACCACACATTCAGCAAGCTCGATGACATCACCCAATACGGCTTGAGTTACGGCAAAGATTACATCGAGCCAAGCATTGAGCACCACCTTCCCATTGAGGCCTCGATCGAGGACTACCAGGCCAAGCGCTTCGGTCCGCCCGAGTATTTGGTGAAGGATGCGCAGAACCGTGCCAAGGGCTCGTCGCAGCAGAAGGACAGGAGCTTCAGTAATGAGGGGTTGGTGAAGCTTGGAGATGCTTCACAGCCGCTGGACCAAGAAGAGGAGGTGCTCGAGCGCTTGGAGGCGTTGAAGGATGTGGGGAGGTATGCTGCGGTGGGGGGCCGTGCGGAGCTGAATGACGATGCGGATATGATTGCGCAGTTTGAGAGAAGTCTGGAGGAGGAGAAGGAGAAGGAACTCAGCCTGCAGAGTGAGGTGGCGGAGCAGGAGTCGAACGCCACGTCGCAGAGTGAGGCGTCTCCTGAGCAAGAGCAGTATGCGCAGCAGGAGCATGACGCGCCGTCGTACGGGAGTCAGCAGGAGCAAGAGGAGGTGTCACCGCAGCTGCAAGATCTGCCAGACGAGGAGGCGGCTTCGCAGCAGGACGAGTCGTCACAGCACATCCAGTCCGTGGAGACTCAGCAGTCACCACAGCACACTCCGCAGGTCACCCAGCAGGAGCAGTCCACGTCGCCAGCACACATCCAGTCTGTCGAGCAAGAGCAGTTGCTAGAGCACATCCAGCAGCATCAGTACACCTCGCCGCCGCTCGAGCGCCCCGTCGAGCACGATGACTCCCCACCTCATACCACGGGCACGAAGCAGTTGCAGTCCTCACAAGAGCAGCAGATCCAGCAGGATCAGCACAAGTCTCCATCAGAAGTCTACAAGCCGTACAAGACGCACAGGAAGGCGAACTGGCAGACTCCCCGCCCCCAGCGCAACACCTCCAAGCGTCCCTCTCTCGGCACCGGCATCATCAAGTCCGTGCGCCGCAAGCCATCCTTCGAAGAGCAGAAGGAGATTGACGCCGCTGCCGAGAAGCTGCGCGCCGAGCAGGCCCTCGATCTCCAGAGGTCTCCGCTCCTCAAACCTAAGAGGCGAAGGACGCTGGTGAGACGTTCGGAGCAGGAGGAGCAGGAGTTCTCGCTACTTGATGAGCAGCCGGAGCAGAAGAGCACGCCGACGTATCGGACGACTAGCATTCTCCGTAAGAAGGCGTTGCAGGATGAGATCGCTGCCTACAAGGCGAAGAAGGAGAGGGAGGCTGCTGAGGAGCCTGAGCGCATAGAGGCTGAGCGTGTCCAGGCTGAGAGTGATGTTGCTGAGCAGTTGCCTAATCAGACGCTTACAGCCTCGCTAGATCAGCACACGCCATCAGACAAGCAGCTCACCCTGACTAACGGTGGGCACGAGCAAGACGACATCGAGCACGCCAGTACCTCCATGCCCGCGAAGGTGACCGCTGTTAGCTACCTCAGCGGCCTCGGCAGTCTAGTGAATGTCGCATCGCCATGGAAGATCGCGTCGCGCGTTTCTTCACTGTTCACGCCCGCGAAGAAGCCAGCACCCACGAAAATTGAGAAGGCGGCAACGCCGGCTACTAAGACACGCGTTGCTAAGCAGAAACTGTTTCATAAAGGCAAGTTGTCGTCTGATCAGGCTATGAAGCAGGACTCATATCAAGAGTCGCAGAAGCGTGATACAGGAATCCAAGATCGCGGTCAGCAGACGCCCGCACCTGTCATGCCGAAGAAGAACAAGGCTGGTGGGATTCCGGGGCTGAACAGCTTCGGCACCGAATTCTCGGATGACGAGTCAACTCAGTACTCCGAGACAGCCGAAGACCGCGAGCACAGGCAGCGTCTGATGAGTGATGAGGATGAGGTCATGGCCAGCGGGCAGGACCTCACGCCAAAGGCCATCACATTCCGCAGAGCCAGCGTGGAGAGCGACGATGACGACATGGAGTCGACGCCTAAGCCCTCCAAGCAAGTCAACGAAGCACATGAGGTCCACACAGACGCTGTCATGCAAACGCGTCAACGCTACGACCTCGACACGATGGACTTCCCGGAGACGAGCAACGAGAGTAATGGCTTTCAGCCTATGCGCCGTGACCAGATGAGTGCCGGAGACCGCTTCGCTGTCAAGCAGTCCGTCATCCATGGCATCAAGCGCAAGCGGCCCGGCTGCGTGCCTCTCGGCGTGCCTATCGACAACATGGCCACCATCTCAGAGAGCCCCGAGCTGCCTTTCCAGACGCCCGCTCGCACTGCCGACGACGCTGATGATGAGCGCACAGCGAAGAGGCAGAATACCGGTCTTGTGCCTCGCTCGCGCCGCACCGTGAAGGCTGCACGCGCCAATCGTGAGGCGCGCTGGAGGGCTGCGCATCCGCCATTCAAGCCCTGCTGGAACGTCGACCCGTACGTGCCCGCGCCTCCTGTCGATAAGAACGCAGACTCGCGCAGGGCTCGCATAGCAGAGGCCGACCGTCTTCGCAATAAGGTTGCGAAGGATCAGGAGGCTCTAGCGTACTTGGAGGCCAACTACGAGGTCGCCAAGCCGCGTGCTACGAAGTGGAGGAAGGCTAAGCACCTCAAGAAACTCCCGGCGCGTCTGCCTGGTGAGTGTAGCGGGAGCTTCAGGGTCCCTGACTGGGATGACGATGACTTGATTGAGGTTGATATCGATGCCGAGGAGTGTCCTAGCGACTACTACGGAGAGGATGATGAGGTGGCAACGCCCAAGGCTTCGGCTCAGCCTGCTGCTACGCCCGCTAGCATGGCGACTGCCACGCCCATGTCCATCGACACCACTACACCTACCCCAGCTGTGTCGAACCCGTTCGCCACTGCCGCCGCGCCGCTGCCTTCACAGCAGGCTGCCGGTGCTAAGATCCCCTCTCCAGTCGACGACTTCGCTCAATTCATCCCCATGCTCAAGCAAGGCCACATCTCCTTCTTCGACGTTCAGAACGCTTCGACCACTGCGTCTACCGCTCCGTCTGCGCCGCTGCCCACGCAGCCGGCTGCCATCGTGACGGAGGGCGCTTACATGTACCTCGACACTGCGCCGCCGCCACTCACGCCCGACGAGCCGGCCTCCGACAGAGACGAGGACATTGATCTGCTGTTTGAGGAGGATGAGGACTGGCCTGCGGTGCCGCAGTTGGCTGAGGGAGATGAGGAGGTCATGACGCAGGAGGGGGCTGATGAGGCTTGGGTTGAGGGGCGCAAGGGGTTTGTGGGGTGGTTGCAGGAGACTCGGCAGGTGAGGAATTTTGGGTATAGAGGGGAGGAGTGGATTGGGCAGTGGGATGGGCGCCCGAATGTGGAGGTGTAAGGTGATAGGGCTGGGAGTCGGAGACGATACGGACGCCGATGAAGGCAAGGATAGCGCACGGTATGGGGATTCACGGTTCGAATGCCTTGAGTGATGCTGCGTAAACGCGTATAGAGAGGATGTATGATGTTGCACTCTTCTCTCCGTTTGATGGCTTCTTGTGCTCGTTTATATTTACTCCGAGACGAAACATGCTGCATTGTGCTCTCGGTGAGAGAGTTTGGAGAGCGCATAGATTGAGTATACAATGTTCAGCTCTCTCATCTCCATTTCAATGTTGTCTGTGCGTCTATACATATGCTCAGAGTAGTCGCTTTCTGCACTGCGTTTTGAGAGAGACGCTACCTCGCCTTCGACTTTCCAAGAGTCAGAGCACCGACATTATGATTCTGGCGCTTCATGTCGATGATTGAGAGCAGACTCGCCACGACATTCTTCTCATACTCGAAAATGTCACGGCAACTGCAACATAGCGAGCCACTGGCGTGAGTAAGATTGTAAGGGCATTGATCACACGTCAGACTTTTTGAGAGACAGTGGCACAGGTAAACAGATCTTCTCACCTTCGTTATCCAGTAATTTATAGTCAACGCTTTGTGATCGAGACTTTCCTCTCGCCGGAGTCGCACCGCAGGTCGAACCGGCCACGGGGCAGAGCATCAAAACGTTGTCAAGTGACCGTCACCTGGAAGAGAGCACACAGCGATCAGCAAAGCATAGCATAGTTCAACTGTGATGGCAGACGATTTCCCCACCGCTCTCGCGGAAGCCATTAATGCGATCTCCACCTTCATCTCCCACGATGAGCTCCCCGGAACCGAGATCCCCAAAGCAGACACCCTCGTCCTCTGTGTACCATCGATCCTCAGCCAAGCAACTCACATTTTCCGTGCGCTCGAGAGAGATTCTACGCTGATCAACACGCTGGTCCTCGTAGGCGGGATCGGCCACGCTACGTCCTACATCTACGATGCCGTGGCCCGGCACCCGAAGTATCACGTCCTGTCCGAGGAGATCAAAGGACTGCCAGAGGCGAGGGTGCTGGAACTGATTCTGCGACGATTCTTCGATGTCACTGCGATTACGAGCGCCGGATGCTAGATCCTGGTTGAGGATCAGTCTACGAACTGCGGCGCCAATGCTGTAGAGACTAAAGCGTTATTGGAGAGGGAATCGGTGAGAATTAGGGGCGGGGTGCTTGTAGTGCAGGATCCGACTATGTGTCGACGGACTGTGGCGAGCTTTGAGAAAGTGTACGAGGATCAGCCAGAGGCCGACCGGCCGACGTTCGTGTCGTGTCCGGTTGTTGTGCCGACTGTGAAAGTTGTAAATGGGAGATTAGAGTACGATGAGCTGCCTGAGGAGAGTGGCGCGAGGGTGGAGGAGCTGTGGGAGAAGCAGCGGTTCTACGAGTTACTCGTAGGTGAGGTGGCGAGGTTGCACGATGATGAGAATGGGTATGGGCCGAAAGGGAAGGGCTTCATCGGGCATGTTGATGTACCTGAAGAGGTTCTCAAGGCAGCGAAGGTGTTAAGGAGTAGCTTGGGAGTGACTAGATGAGCTGAGGCAGTTGTCGTAGCTGTGTTGATGCATTACAGATTAACAGAACAGCGCTCAGTACGCTCCATTACCGAAGAAGAATCCATCGAACAGATCCACGCCACCGCCATCGCCCCAATTCTGTCCGTCACTCGCCATACCGCCGTCGAAGCCTGCTGTGCCGCCCATGCCGAAGCCAAAGTCTAGCTCCGCACCACCGTTCGTGTTCCCATTTGTGTTGCCCCAGTATGCGGTGCCACTTGGATCTGAGACGGGAAAGGTGTCGAGGAAGTCGAGATTCTCGAACGAGAAGTCTGGCTGTTGCTGTGAGATTGTCTGCGCGAAGGGCTGGTATGGCATTTGATTGGACATGGCGTAGGTGGGTTGTGCAGCATTGTTGGGCAGAACTTGCGAGGTGTATGACGCTGGCGAGTGCACCGCAGCTGATGTTGTGGAGCGAGGAGACAGCGTGTTGTACAAGCCCATGGCCGAGCTCGGATCTTGTATTGGCACCTCTTGCTGCTGTTGCAGAGGCATTGATGTTGTGCGGACAAGCTGCGGAGACTGGCGAACAGCGGTCTGCATCGCAGCTTGAGTTCTCCGACCGAGCTCATCATCTGTGAAAAGATCCTTGAGATTCATGTCGAAGCGCGGCAACTTCCTTCTCTCACTGTCGGCTCGTTGTCGCGAGCTCTGCAGCTCTGTGGGCACCGGTGTATCGCTCTTGCTAATAGACGCACCCGTGCTGGTAACAGCGCTGAAGTAGCCGCCAGGACTACTCAGTGATTGACTGGCAAGACTAGACGCTGTGCCGAAGCCAGTGGTCGACATGCACATACTGATGGTCGCTTTTGCCATGCGGCTGAAGGCGTCTCGACATGCTTCAGCGGGTGGACAATTCTCGATGAGATCGGTGAGGACCGAGGTGGCGGCTAGGATGGTGAAGTCGACATCGTCAAGTGTTAGGTGCAGGCGTACAGTC